>PISX010034288.1:0-14141 GCA_004024625.1 Mellivora capensis
AGAGGGTTCCCCTTTCTCCACACCCTCTCCAACACACGTTGTTTCCTGTCTTGCTGATTTTGGCCATTCTAACTGGTGTGAGGTGGTATCTCAATGTGGTTTTAATTTGAATCTCCCTGATGGCTAGTGATGATGAACATTTTTTCATGTGTCTGATAGCCATTTGTATGTCTTCATTGGAGAAGTGTCTGTTCATATCCTCTGCCCATTTTTTCATATGATTATTTGTTTTGTGTGTGTTGAGTTTGAGAAGTTCTTTATAGATCCTGGATATCAACCTTTTGTCTGTACTGTCATTTGCAAATATCTTCTCCCATTCCGTGGGTTGCCTCTTTGTTTTGTTGACTGTTTCCTTTGCTGTGCAGAAGCTTCTGATCTTGATGAAGTCCCAAAAGTTCATTTTTGCTTTTGTTTCCTTTGCCTTTGGAGACATATCTTGAAAGAAGTTGCTGTGGCTGATATCAAAGAGGTTACTGCCTATGTTCTCCTCTAGGATTCTGATGGATTCCTGTCTCATGTTGAGGTCTTTTATCCATTTCATTTTTAAATACTAATTCAAAGGGATACAGCAGCCCTATGTTCATAGCAATATTAGCTACAACGGCCAAATTATGGAAACAGCCCAAGCGTCCATCAGCTGATGAATGGATAAAGAAGATGTAGTGTGAGAGTGTGTGTGTGTACAGACAGATACAGAGAGAGACAAACATATAAATATATACAGGATGTAATATTACTCAGCCATAAAAAAGAATGAAATCTTGTCGTTTGCAATGACACAGATGGATCTAGAAAGTATTACATTAAGAGAAATACGTCCATTAGAGAAAGACAAATACCATATGATTTCATTTATATGTGGTATTTAAGAAACAAGACAAACAGGCCAAGGGCAAAAAAGGAAAAAAAAAGAAAAAAAGGAGAGAGGGGGAGGGGGCAAAGCAAGAAACGGCATCTTAACTACAGAGAACAAACTAATGGTTACCAGAGGGAAGGTAGGTGGGTAGGCAGGTTAAATAGGTGATGGGGACCAAGAAGTGTACTGGGGGCCCTCGGTGGCTCAGTCGTTAAGCATCTGCCTTTGGCTCAGGTCATGATCCCAGGGTCCTGGGTTTGAGCTCCACATCGGGCTCCCTGCTCAGTGGGAAGCCTGCTTCTCCCTTTCCCATTTCACCTGCCTGGTTCCCTCTCTTGCTGTGTCTCTCTCTGTCAAATAAATAAAATCTTAAAAAAGAAGAAGAAGAAGAAGAAGAAGTGTACTTGTGGTGAGCACTGAGTATTGTACGGAATTGTTGAAACACTACATTGTACACCTGAAGCTAATATTACACTGTATGCTAACTGAAATTTAAATAAAAATTTGAAAGAATACCATTTTTTAAAGGAGCTTTTTTAAAAGATTCTATTTATTTTATTTATTTAGGGAGAGAAAAAGAAAAAGAGAAAGAGAGAAAGCATGAGTGGGGAGAGAGAGGGAGAGAGAGACTTTAAAGGGAGAGAGAGACTTTAAAGACGACTCCATGCTGAGCATGGAGCTAGACGTGGGGGTCAATCTCACAACCTGAAATCAAGGCCTGAGCCAAGGTCAAGAGTCTGACGCTTAAGTGACTGAGCCACCCAGATACCCCAAAAAAGGGTATTTTAAAAATAACCTTTTGAATTTTAAACCATGCAAAGGATTATATAATTAAAAAATTTATATTTTAATAAGATTTGAACATCATTCCAGGTCTGAATATCATAATACAGTGCAGCCAATCCATTATATTCATAAACCAATTACTGAGAACTTAAAATGATTTTTTTCTTACTTCAACTATTATAAATGGGATTTGATTCCCAAGCCAGCCTATAAAAGCTGTAAAAGCCTATCTGGTAGGCATCTAAAACCATGAGTTATATATAGCAACATCTATAGAGCAATTGTTAGATTCCTAAGAAAAACCAGTGGAAAGCAAGGAATACTACTGAAGGCATGGCTTAGGGAACAAAGAATAATTCATTCATGTCTGCCATTAGAAAGGCAAAACATGAAAAAAAAAAAGGCAAAACATGAAATATATTAGAGGTGGTAGAGAGAAGGCAAGATGGTAATAGTAAGAATAATGATGATGATGATTATAGACACTGATAATTATTAAGCATTTACCATGTGCCTGGCACTATGCTTACCACTTTACACAAATGCTCTCACCAATCCTTAAAACTACTCAATGAGGCAATTACTAGCACAAAACAAGCATGAGTGAACAGCAGGACAAAGTCAGTGGTAGTGAATGAGACAGAAAGAAAATCCTGAGAGTAACAAAAAAGAATTTCCAAGGCCATCTGGAAAAACAAGTCCCAAACTGATAAGGCTGTTCATGTGTGGAAAATGTTCACAACCTAGGCAGTCATAAACTGAGAAATAGTGAAAGAGTAATTATTTTATTAATGAAGAAAACGATGATATAAAATGTAATTCTTAGACACACTAACCATTGAATTACATAAAATGATCAATTCAACAGCATCTTACCTTTGTTAACCGACACTGTAAATCTCTACTAGTTTACTGTTCTATCATATAATCCCAAAGTAGTGCCCATAGGTATTTTGCTCTAAAATTATTAGCAAAATTATTCTGACAATGAAATAGTTTGTGACTTTTTCACTTCAGATATAAAACCACAGGTATTATATACATACTTTCATACATTACTTTGGGAATTATATAGTGAAAATTAGTTTATCTAAAACAACATTTTATGAAACAAGAAGGGATTGGGAGGGAGACAAGCCATAAGAGACTCTTAATCTCACAAACACACTGAGGGTTGCCGGTGGGGAGGAAGGGGGTAGGGAGAGGGGGGTGGGGTTATGGACACTGGGGAGGGTATGTGCTATGGTGAGCGCTGTGAAGTGTGTAATCCTGGTAATTCACAGATCTGTATCCCTGGGGCTAATAATACATTATATGTTAATAAAATAAAATAACATTTTAGAGATTGAGGATGTATGTTTCACCTTAGCAGCTGGAGATTTGTTCATTACTGCTGTCAAAGCCTGAATGGCTGATATAGCCAAATAATCCAACTGTCCCTGAAACACCTACCAGAGAGAGAGAGAGGAAAAAAAAAAGGTTAAGAAATTAACAATGTGTTTGAGATTTGTATTCCGTTAGGAAACCTTTGTTCTGAAAACCTGAAAAAATAATTACTTAACATGCAATACGTTACTTTTCCAATAGAACAGATTTCTGAGACACACCTGCAAAAAAAGCTACCTACTTGACAGAAAATAAGCCATGTGTCAAGAAGGATAAAGTTAAATTCACTCATTACTTTGAATTGTTTTGGAAAAAACCAAAAACCAAAAAGAACACCAAGCTTAATACATGCTTTAAAAAATAATGGACAATCTCCAGAGGAAGGAAGGGAAGTCTATCATTGGAAATTCTATCATATTTAATTTTCCTTCAGAAATATACTAACTTCCTAGTTTGAAATTTCATTAGCATGTATAATAAGATGTTTAAAATGGTATTGTCTATTTGGTTTACAAGCCCTGTATTATAATTGAATGGTGTGTTTATTCACCGATCATACTTGTAAACATAAGGTATATCTATTTTTAACATAAAATGCAAAATTTGAGGCAGAATAGAAAATGAAATATCTATAATCATTATCACATTTTTGAGAAGGCAACCCTTAATGTCAAAAGCTGTAAAAAATAATTAAAAAATAAAAACCAGCTTCAGCTTCATTTTGTGAATTTCTGTTTAAGCTTCATCATAAAGAGATGTGTTAAATTTCAGGGCTGTACATTTAGAGGAAAAAAAGTGAAAACAAAAGCTAACATTAACAACATTAAAAAACTGAACATGACTTACATCATCAGGTTTAATCAACCGTGAAAGCAAAGCAGGAGAAGCAGAAAGTTATAAAAACTCATAGTCCCAAAAATCTGCCTTTGGGAATATATTACTATGATTTTAAACTAGTTATTTCATGAATAGAGAATTTTCCTTTCTCCTTCCACTAAAAATGATTTGAGTAAAAGGGAACTCATTAGATTTTTGTCATTTTAAGGTAAGCTCTACCACTTTTAGGCAAGTTATATAAGCCAGTATCTTGATTTTTGTCGATGTGATTAAATATTACTACATATACATAGTTTACATTAATCATTCTGTATAAATAATTTTATATGAATAAGATCTTTCCTACACTTTGTTCAAGACTACTAGCCATCAGTAGTACCTACAATTAGGAATATTAATATAAACCTCTTATCAATATCATTGTAAATATTTTATTAATCTAAATAAGAAGGCCTTAAGACTAACATAGAGAAATCTAAAATAGTACTCTATAGTTGGTATTTTACATCCTGAACAGAAAATAATAGATTTTCATGTCTCTTTATAACACAGCTCTATTTATAAATCTCAGTATTAAAATAATAATAAAAGACATCATGTAAGCTCTCTCAAAACATTTTGGGAAAGGAAAAAAACCAAAGCATTTTTAATAGGTAGTTTCTTCAAAACTGAATTACTTAATGCTGAAAAGCAACAAAAACGGCTTATTTCTCCTCTATATCCATATAGAGGTGACTTTAAGAAAGGAAAACAGTTAAGTTTTATGCTAAATTAAGATTCAAAGTGTTCAGCATCTTCTCCCCTTCCTCCAGGATTTGGATGTCCACTGAATTATAATCATTACTCATCAAAAGGAAGCAAAGAATCAAGATATTAAAATTGACCATACAAACTCACAAACAAAGCCTAAGGTCCCAATACACCGCAATGCTTAGAGAAAGAAGCTCCCAAAATATGAAGTCACCACCACGTGGACAGCATTGATATTGGGATCCCATTCCTGTACTCTATGTCTCTTTAAACTGAAAAGGATACACACATATACAGATGGAATACTGTTGATCATTTATATCAACCACCAAGATTTCAACGTATTTATCTTGTAGATGAAAAATTTTATTTTTAATTTTTTAACGATTTTCAAAAATAATTAATGAAGATTAGAATTAGATAGTATTTGTGTATTTTAAGACATAAGAAGAAAAGTACAGGAATAGTTGTTCCCATTGACTGATTTTGGACTTCAGCTGAAACAAGATGCAGGCTTTGTAGATACCTGGTCCTCATTTATTTCTGTCAGTAATTTGTTGGCAAGGTCTTTCTCGTTCTTGTCTGCCACCTTATTGTTAGCATTTAAAAACAGCTGTTAAAAACAGAGACAAGAATAATGGAGAAAGAACATTAAATAGTTACCTATAAGCATAAATGAAGTTTAAGTGGATTTCCATGTTTCTTGAAAATAAATTCAAGAACCCACTGGTGAATTATATCACTTTTAAACTGACAATCAACTATTCACTTTTTGGGGTACAAACTAACATTAGTTCATATACTATATAATTAATTGTTAGTTATTTCTCTCTTGGAACTCAAAGTTACTAAAGTAAGAGATAATAGCAACAAGGAGATTAGTTAACATTTCTAAATTCTTAAAGAATCAGCAGAAAATAAATGTCTCACAAAAAAAGGAAATTTGCTATTGAGACAGAATAAAGATACTGTAGTAAATAATGTACAATAAGGATTCTGTAGTCAAGTATGTTTGCAAAATGCTATTTAACTTTAAAGAGTTCTTTCTGAAAATACTTCTTAGTCTCAAGTACGCTAATGTGCTTTGACAAAGAAGGTATGCATTTTCCAAAATTATCAAGAGTTGAGTATAATTTATATTAGTTTCTACACAAAAGGGGATTAGGATTATCTCTGACACACATGGAGATTGCTAAGGGAATCTAGTATTTTGGTTTAAGTGTATAAAACTAGCATCCCCAAAGCTCTCGGGCACATTTTGGATAAAAAGAAAGATAGTTCAAATGGAAGTGGAACGGGAAAGAAAGATTTCTTTCTTGTTAAAGGAATTTAACAAGAGCATCCAAGAAGGAAGTTCTTCTTAGGAAGTTCTATCATTTCAGAAAACAGAACACAAAAGTCCAGTAATATACTGAAATAATGCAATATAAAATAAAATAAAGTTAAGGTATGATATGATATGCACAACATATATAAAGCTTAACCTAAAAATAGATTAGTGTACAAAACATAGGCTTTGGAATAGAAATGTGGATATGAATTGTAGTTCTGCTTATTATTAGCTGTTGGTTTGTTTGTTTGTTTGTTTTAAAGATTTTATTTATTTGACAGAGATCACAAGGAGGCAGAGAGGCAGGCAGAGAGAGAGAGGAGGAAGCAGGCTCCCCGCTGAGCAGAGAGCCCGATATGGGGCTCGATCCCAGGACCCTGAGATCATGACCTGAGCCGAAGGCAGAGGCTTTAACCTACTGAGCCAACCAGGCACCCTAGCTGTTGGTTTTAAGAAAAACTTCTCTAAGCTTATTTTCCCAAAAGGGAAAAGAGTAACTCATGAAATAGAGGTGCACATTAAATGAGATAATCCACGCTAGGTTATTAACACAGTATCTAGCACGTAACAAGGATTTAATAAATGAAAGCTGTTATTATTAACAACAAAATTTACTTTTAAAGATTTTATTCACTTATTTGAGAGACAGAGAGAGAAAGAACACAAACAGGGTGGAGGGGCAAAGGGAGAGGGAGAAGCAGGCTCCCCACTGAGCAGAGAGCCTGATGGAGGTCTCCATCCTAGGACCCTGGGATCATGACCTGAGCTGAAGAGAGATGCTTAACTGACTGAGCAACCCAAATTTTTAAAATAGTAATACTCCATATTATCTGGTACAAGGACACAGTAATGCTAAAAACTGATGAGAGCAAAAATGAGTAAAGGCTTTCCAGAAAGTAACCCGTATCAAGAATCTTAAAATTACTCCTTGTCAGTAACTGTATTTCTAAACATCTACCTAAAAGTGGTCAGAAACTCAAATGAAGATTTTAGAACCAAGATGCTCACTTCAGCTTTCTTTGCAATAACATAAAGAAACCACCCATATATCATTAAATAGTGAGATAATTAAATAAATTATGATTCAACCATATGCTGAAAGGGAAGTCCTTAAAACTTTTTGGCCTCAGGACCACTTAATAGTCTTAAAAATTATTGAGAACCCCAAAGAACTTCTGTTTAAATGGGGTTACATCTCTTAATATTTACCATATGAGAAATTAAAATCAAGACATTTAAATAATATTTGTTTAGTCATTCAAAAACAATAAACCTATTATATGATGACACAACATATCTTTATTAAAAAAACTTTATTTTTTAATAAGTTACATTAGTGAGAATGGCACTGCTTTTACATTTCTGCAATCTCTTTAAAAAGTCTGACTTGATAGAAGACAGATGAACTCTAATACCTACTTTGCATTCAGACTGTTATGATAATGTTGTTTTGATTCAAGTTTATGAAAAAATCTAGCCTCAAACTGAAATGTTTAGACTAGACTATAGATTCCCTAAAATGATCTTGGGGAGGACCCCATACTTTGAGAAATGCTGGGTTGAAATATTTGCAGTCATTAAAAACAATGTTTTTGAAAAATATATGGGAAAGACTCTTGATATAATACATTTAAAAGCAGAATACAAAAATATTCACTGGTATTCCAATTTTGTAAAGAAAAGTATATCCTTGGAAAAGGTGCCTGGGTGGCTCAGTTGTTAAGTGTCTGCCTTTGGCTCAGGTCATGATCCCAGGGTCCTGGGATCAAGCCCTGTGTTGGACTCCCTGCTCAATGAGAAACCTTCTTCTACCTCTCCCCTTTTTTGTATTTCCTCTCTCGCTGTCTCTCTCTTTAGGTCAAATAAATAAATAAAATCTAAAAAAATAAATAAATAATAAGAAGAATATATATGGAAATATTGTTATAGGTATTTTGCCACAGTTTTAAAATTTAAATATTTATATATGCATACATATTTAAAATTTAAATATTTATATACACAGACATGTTTTATTAAAACATTAAGAAAATGTGTTTTTTATTTCATTTTTCCTCCAAAATATGTTATTGATCATTGCTCTAGAACTTTAAAAAAATAAAAAGAAACTTGTTCAAATAAGGCAATGTGTATGAATCCAGGCAGGTACAACTCCCAAAATCAACCTTTCAACTATAGTATTCTATGTATCCACTCCCAACATTCTTTTTCACAAAGCATCCCTTATTTCTCCTTTCATAAATTCTCATTCCTACTAAGACTGCCTTAATGATAAATTTTTTCTTGTAGTTGATTTTTAGGGGTAGATATGGAGAAGAAAAGGAAGAAAGTGAAGAGAACAAATTAAGGAATGTAAACAAGACAACAATATCAATAGCTTTCCAGAATCTTATGACTCAAGTCCTCAAATAGAACTTTACATATTTAGAATACATTGCAATGTTTTAGAAAACTGATTAAAACTCCAAGCAGAAATTGCACTACTGGGATTTACCCTAAAGATACAAACATAGTGATCCAAAGGGGCACGTGCACCCGAATGTTTATAGCAGCAATGTCCACAATAGCCAAACTATGGAAAGAACCTAAATGTCCATGAACAGATGAATGGATAAAAAAGATGTGGTATATATATGCAATGGAATACTATGCAGCCATCAAAAGAAATGAAATCTTGCCATTTGTGACGATGTGGATGGAACTAGAGGGTATTATGCTTAGTGAAATAAGTCAATAGGAGAACTCAGACAACTATCATATGATCACCCTGATATGAGGAAGTGGAGATGCAACATGGGGGGGGTTTGGGGGTAGGAAAAGAATAAATGAAACAAGATGGGATTGGGAGGGAGACAAACCATAAGAGACTCTTAATGTCATTAAACAAACGGAGGATGGCGGGGGGTGGGGAGGAGGAGGGGAGGGAAAGGGTGGTGGGGTTATGGACATTGGGGAGGAGGGTATGTGATATGGTGAGTGCTGTGAAGTGTGTAAACCTGGTGATTCACACACCTGTACCCCTGGGGCTAATAATACATTATATGTTTATTTAAAAAAAAAACAACTCCAAGCAGAGTGCTAAAGTAAATGTTATGGTTTTGAATTCTTCTCTTTGCTATTAGAAATTTGCTGTTATTTTCTTCTCATTACTCCAAATATCCTTGGAAAACTTCTAAAAATAATTTTTACGTTAATTCAAAGCATATCTCCCTTCCAAAATACAATATGGTGACACAAAACAACTCTCAAATGTTTAATATTCATCATAGCTATCAGGAAAGTTAAATGTATGATTCCACTGAATTATATTTTAAGTACTTCACAGTATGATGAAACTCATTTTGACAAGCCAAAGGTCTTCACATAAATACTTAAGGAAATTAATGCATAAACTGGCTGGTCACTCTCATAAAAAACAAAGCATAGAAACTACAGCAGTCAGCCTAAAGTTTTCCATGTAATTCACAAAATGTTTGTTTAAGAAGGTTTAGTTGACAATGTTTCCTCTGGGTCTGAATATTTAAACAACAGCTGTCTTGATTCTATTCTGTATTACTATGTAAAACAAAATGAATTCTTTATTCTAACAAAATAATTTAAACAGAAGTCTATCATAGTCATCTGTAGCACCCTGTAATACATTTAAGAACAAAGTTTTTGGGGTGCCTGGGTGGCTCAGTGGGTTAAAGCCTCTGCCTTTGGCTCAGGTCATGATCCCAAGGTCCTGGGTCCTGGGATTGAGCCCACCACATTAGGCTCTCAGAGAGCCTGCTTCCTCCTCTCTCTGCCCATTTGTGATCTCTGTCTGTTAAATAAGTTTAAAAAACAAAACAAAACAAAGTTTTCATAAGATTTCATTTTTATACATTCAAGAATCTTATTAATCTATCCCTATCAAGTGTATTCATCAATAAAACCTGTACTCCTCCTATATTTAATACACAGAGAACATTTTTCTATTGATCTTAAGTACCAGTACAACAAAACTACTACAACCAGTGAACCCAGGGTCAGAATATCTGGGTAAGAAATCCTGCCTCCATCATGAAACATATTAACCTTGTGCTAATCATTTAAACTCTTAGGATATATTTCTTCATTTGTATGATGAAAGGGCTGGGCAATTTATTTCAAAGGTTCTTCCATGTTATTAGGACTCCATAACTGTAATGGTTAGCGATGAGTTTATAGTGATACTGACTAGAATATCCTGCCTAGGACACTACCTCCAGTAGAGAAGGCTGGGGATGGTCCCAAAGTCTAGCCTTCCCCTCTAAAATGGGTTTCTACTCTAGCATTTGCTGTCTCAAAACAAAATGTGGTAAGTGCTATCAAATAATTGAATTTTAAAACACAAGGACTGTCAGCAAGTCTCCAGATCTAAATTACAAGAAACTCTGGCCTATACAACAGTAGAAAGAGTAAATATTAGCTCAACATCATGACCGCTATGCTAAAAAGCTTTGTACTTTTTAAAAAGATATTGCTGACCATGATATGACATTTTTAAAAATACCCAAGTTTCATATATTGAAGAAAAACACTAATCAATTTTAGTAGAACTACATTTTATCCTAGTGATTTACCCTTCTACAATGTGTGACTGGCAGGTTCTCTTACATGGGAGGTTTTGTCTTGATGAAGTTGCCTTTGTAACTGATAAATTTTTTTTTTTAACAACAAACAAAAGGTTTTATGAAGTTTTCTTATGCTGTTTTCATCTCCCTAGGATCTCTTTCCTAAGAACAATGTTTAAAGGGTGGGGGGAGGCATGTTCACTCTCTAGTGGTAGTTTAGTACTTTCATTGACTCTATAAATGTTCATCACTATTTACATCATCAATATATATTCCTTATTTTTTAAATGTTATTTCTTTACTTTTCACTGAAAGCTAAGCAACATAGTGACATAAATGCTTTCATGGATCTCTCTCCTAACAGTGTGGAAAAATTTGAGGGGCTGATATTAAAATCCTCCTTTTGGGATATCTGCACAAAATCAGACTGAAACCCTAGTTTTTTCAGCATAGATTCCATGAAAAGAATACCTCAAACAGAAAAGTAAAAGCTCTTTGAAGTAGTTCCATTTTCAAAGGCTTTTCAAGAAGCACTCTAAAAAGTTTCTGATACCATCTGGAAATTTATGAAAATATAATAATCAGATATTAATTATTCCATACACACAAATATGCTACAAGTGTAAACTAGTAAGTAAAAAAGAAAAATAATACCAAATTGGCAGTATATATCAAGAACATTAACAGTATTTCTATTTTCCTACTTTTCCATAATCGCCAATTATTTACAAATTGTTTCTATACAATGTTCCCTAACTTTAAAAAAGTACATTATGCCCTTTGACCTAGAAATTCTACTAGAAATAGAATTCTAGTCTATAAACTTGAGGAGTTATGTAACAGCAAAAAAGTTGGAAATTAAGTTGAGTATCTGCCATAGGAAATAGTTAGGTACATTATGGTACATCTATTTAATATTATATAGGTATTTAAATCATACATAGGAAAATGCAAACAAAATCATCTTACATGAAACAAAAGCACAAAATTATATGCATCAAATGCTCACACCAAATTTTAACAATGTACAACAAAAGACTTTAAAACTCAACAACAAAAAACAAACCCAATTAAAAAATGCACAAAGAACCTGCATAGACATTTCTCCAAAGAACAAAAACAAATAGCCAATAAGCACATGAAAAGACGCTCAGTATAACTAATCATTACGGGCAAATCAAAATCACAATGAGATACCATTTCATACCCATTAGAATGAGAGATCATCAAAAAGAAGAAAATAACTGTTACAAAAAATTATAAACCTTGTGCATTGTTCACAGGAATGTAAAATGGCACAACCACTGTGGAGAACAGTAAGGTGGTCCTCAAAATACTAAAAATTCAATTACTATATGATCCAGCAATCTCACTTCTGGAATATATCCAAAAGAACAAAAGCAAGGACTTCAAGAGATATGGGTATATTCAGGATCACAGCAGCATTATCCACAATAGCCAAAAGGTGTAATCAATACAAGAGTCCATCAACACATGACTAGGTAAACAAAATGTGGTATGTAGACACAATGGAATACTGTTCAGCCTAAAAAAAAGAAAATTCTGCAATATGCCACAACATGGATGAATCTTGAGGCCATTATGCTAAGGGAAATAAGTCAGTCACAAAAATACAAATACTATATGACTCTACTCACATGAGGTACTTAGAGTAACAAAAAATCATAGAGACAGAAAGTGTAATGGTGGTTGCCAGGGGTTGGGGAGAGGGGAGAATGTAGAATTGTTTAATAGGTATAGAGTTTCAGTTCCATAAGACATAGAGGGTTATAGAGAATGGATGGTGGTGATAGCTGCACAACAATGTGAATGCATTCAATACCGCTGATTTATACACTTAAAAATAGTTAAGATGGTAAATTTTATGTGTATTTTACCATAATCAAAAAAGAAAATTAGTATTAATATGTTTAAATTTGAATCAGAGCATAAACAAAATAATAGCTTTTTAAAGTCAAAGACAATAATAATAGAAAAATACCTTGCAATTCTGCAGCAGTCGTATGAGATGTTCGAAGCAATTACTGTTAAGAAAAATGGCCTGAAGAACAGGCCTATCGGTGCAGTCTAACATGGCTGTGATGGTATCTAGGAAAATAAGAACAAAATCATCCATTTATATAGTGGAAAATTGGGGATCACAGAAACATTTCACTCTGGCCATATTTTTAATTTAGGCTTTTCAGTGACAAACAGATGTAAAATGAATTAGGAAGAAACAGGAATGGGGATTAGAAAAAAAAAACTATTTATTACTTGTTAAGAAAAATTAATATTTTTATAGTTTATTATTAAAAATATTTGTTTTTCTATGTAAGAGTGATATATATTTCCCAAAGATTGCAGTTATTCTTCCATTATAATGCTAACTATAGTGCTAATTAACTGTGGTTTCCAACTTGCTATTAATAAGTAACACCCAGTTAGTTATATTCTGCAACAGTCCCATATATACAGTATAAAATTAGCATGTGGCCAGAAAATAAGACTTAGGGACTCAATCCATTTATGATGATGGTTTGCTCTTGTTTCCTACTGAACAGATATCCTCATTCAGAAATCAAGGGATAATTGGCATAAGTAATATAATAGTCCTTAATAAATAAGAAAATATAGATTCAAACTTTCTTAGAAAGTTATAATTTATAACAATTATAAAACATGTTTTATGAAAGAACAGAAACTAGATAAAACTAGATAAAAGGAATCTTATTTTCCTATAGAAACAAAGTCTCTTGTACACTGACCAAGTTTCACCAAAATTTTGATGTACAGTATTTTTAAATTGGATACCACACACACCCTAATACAACCATGTTTTTAAGCCTCTACAGCTGTACAATAAACCATTAATGTCGGTTATGTCTAGGTGGTAGAATATAAAAACTTTACTTATCCAAATTTCCTAGTACAGCTGTAATGAAAATATTTTATTTCTATTTCAAAAAGTCTCAATTAATAATACTGGTACTATCAATCTAACAGGGGAATGCAATAAGAAACCACATATACTGATGAAAGCACTTACAGAGAAAAACCAACAAAACAAAGAGAGGGCAGAGAAACAAGACACACACACATACAGGCTCTGAGAAAACCAAACAGGCCCTTTAAAGAAAGGATAGATGTTAAAGTGACATCTATAGAGATTTATAGAAGGACACATAATATTGTCATATGTTACTCTTGCCATAGGTTAGATAATGCAAATGCCATCTCCTGAAAACTTACTTTTCCTAGAATTTGAAAATAATAGCTGACTTTCTTTTTAACAGTGATGCTTTTAATGGATTACACTTTCAAAAAACAACAGAGGCTCAATCTTGCCACTGTTAAAGCAAAGATGCTATAAACAAATAGATTCCATGTTCATTATTTTTTTTCTTTTTTTTTTTTTTAATTTTTTATAAACAAATTTTTATCCCCAGGGGTACATGTCTGTGAATCGCCAGGTTTATACACTTCACAGCACTAACCATAGCACATACCCTCCCCAATGTCCATTACCCCACCCACCTTTCCCGACCCCCTCCCCCCAGCAACCCTCAGTTTGTTTTGTGAGATTAAGAGTCACTTATGGTTTGTCTCCCTCCCAATC
>PISX010034289.1:0-14146 GCA_004024625.1 Mellivora capensis
GGAATGTTCTGTATATATCTATGAGGTCCATCTGGTCCAATGTGTCATTCAATGCTTTTGTTTCTTTATTGATTTTCTGCATGGATGATCTGTCTATTACTGAGAGAGGCGTGTTAAGATCTCCTACTATCAATGTATTCATATCAATATGGCTCTTTATCTTGATTAATAGTTTTCTTATGTAATTGGCTGCTCCCATTTTGGGGGCATAGATATTTATAATTGTTAGGTCATCTTGCGGATAGTCCCTTTAAGAATGAAGTAGTGTCCTTCTGGATCTCTGACTACAGTCTTTAGTTTAAAATCTAATTTATCTGATATGAGAATCGCTAGCCCGGCCTTCTTTTGAGGCCCGTTGGCATGAAAGATGTTTCTCCATCCCTTCACTTTCAATCTGGATGTATCCTTAGGTTCAAAATGAGTCTTCTGTAGATAACATATGGATGGGTCCTGTAATTTTATCCAATCTGCAACCTGTGTTGTTTTATGGGTGCGTTTAGGCCATTCACATTGAGAGGATTATCGATAGATACGTTTTTATTGATAAAGTGTTACCTTTGAAGTCTTTCTTTCTGTAGATTGTCTCTATATTTCTGTACAATGATATTCTTGGGGGTTTTCCTCTTTTATAGAACCACCCTTAATGTTTCCTGCAATGTAGGCTTGGTGTATGCAAACTCTTTTAAGGTTTGGCGGTCTTGGAAACTCTTTAAATCTCCATCCATTTTGAATGTCAGTCTTGCTGGATAGAGTATTCTTGGCTGCATGTTATTCTCATTTAGTGCCCTGAATATATCTTGCCAGCCCTTTCTGGCTTGCCAGGTTGCTGTGGACAGGTCTGATGTTATTCTCATGGGCTTTCCTCTGTACGTAAGGAGCTTCTTTGTCCTAGCTGCCTTCAAGAGAGTTTCTCTAGAATTATAATTCCTCATTCTTACTATCAGGTGTCCCAAGGTGTTTCGAGAATCTAAAATCTATGGGGGTGGACCGTTCTGCCTCTAGTACATGAACGCTGTTTCCATTTGCGATATTTGGAAAATTCTCATGAAGAACGTGTTCAACAATATCTTCTAGACTTCTTTCTTTCTCTTCCCGTTCAGGTATTACAATAATTCTGACGTTGGAACCTTTCATGGCATCATTTATTTCCCTGATTTTGTTTTCGTGGCTTCTAAGCTGTTTGTTCCAGGCTTCCTCTTGATCCTTTCTCTCTATCTGTTTGTCCTCCAGATCACTAATTCTATCTTCTGTTTCAGTTACCTTACCTTTTAGAGAATTTAGATTAGATTGGAACTCATTAAGAGCCTTGTGAACATTATCCCTGGTGGCTTTCAGTTCTGCCCTAATATTGTGAACACCATCCCTGGTGGCTCTCAGTTCTGCCCTATTCAATTCCATTTGGTCATCCATGGCTTTCTCCAACCTCTCTATTGCCTGGATAGTTGTTAGCCTGAATTCCCTTTCCAACATAATGTCTATGTCGGTAGCCATTAGCTTTGTTGCCGAGGGCCCATCCTCTGAATTTTTCTTCTGTTGGGCATTCCTCCTCCTAGTCATTTTGGTGAGAGTTGGCTGAATGGTTGTAGCTGGATATATCGACCTTGGTGCAGTGAAGTTGCACCCTGGAATGCTTCTAAGCAATCAAGAGTCCCCACCAAATGAAAGAAATAAAGAAAGAGAGAAAGCAGAAAAAGAGAGAGAGAGAGAGACAGGAAAAGGAAAGAAGGATAAAAGAGAAAGCTTAGCCCAAATGGGCCACAAGGTAAGGTTTGTGAAGTATACAAACAAATACAGACAAACAAAAAAGAGTGATAAAGCATTTGACAAGAGAAGAAAAAAAAATGTACATATATATGTAGAAGCAAAACAAAGAAAAAAACAGACAAACAAAAAAAAAGAACCTCGTCAAAAAGAACCCTAAGTATAAGATTTATTGACTACCAGGACAAACACAAGTATACAATAATACTGGTAGGAGAAAAAGATGGGAGAGTGGTTGTAAATTCTTAGTGTGGGCGAGGAAGGTTATTTTCCTTCTTCCTGGATGTATCTTGATATCTTTGTTAAAGGATACAACTTTCCTAAGATAACAGGGGATTAAAAATTGGTTTACCTATAGGTGTAGCTTTGATTGGGGAAAGGGGATTACCTTGAATTTTAAGTCTATATGAATATTAGCAAAAAAAAGTAAAGAAAAGAATGATCTAATGTGAAATTTTTAACAAATATATAAAAAAATAGAAAAGCAAAAGAAAAACATGGGTATATGTATCAAAAAGTTCAGGTTAAACGGTTATTATGGAAATTGATGTACTGGACATCTCAATGTGATGGTAAATGGGCTAAAAAATCTGTATAAAAAAGATTAAAAAAATTAAAAAATGAAACAGATTAGTGGGAACGAATTAAAAATTAAACGTATCTACGAAGTAGTAGTGATTGTTGTCTTCTCGGGAGTTAGCTTTCTGGGGGAGGGGCCTGTCGCATGGGTTTTCAGGCGGTGTTTCCTGAGTTAAGTCCCCCCACCCCCTTCCAGGGTGTGGGCTCTGAGGAAACTGGGCCTTTAGGCTTTTGTTCTCTGGAGGTCTTTATGTCTGTTCATTTGTTTTCTCTCCCCTTGGCAGCTCCCGATGGTTTTTGGAGGTTTAGAAGAAAGCAAACTGCACCCAGACGTCCCTCCCAAAAAGAAGCCCCAGTCCGTTCCCCTCTGGGCGCTGCATGGCAGGTTCCCAGCCTCGATCTCTGGGGACACCCGTGCGTCCTGCTTTACTCAAAACCACGAGTGGCAGCTGTCTGGGCAGCTCCGGACCACCAGAGAGGTTCCAAGCAGGGAAGGCACACAGAGATTTTCCCTCTGGCCAGGGCTGGGAGCGTTCAGACTTTCTGGGTCCTAGAGAGCCTGGCTAGCACCCGCGCGCCTCTCTCATGGGAGGGGTCATAGGGCACTCTCATATTGGGGTATTACTTCCCAATGTGTTTCCTCTGGTGGCTCCCTCCCCCTTTTGTTTATCTTCTGATACCAGTCCAGCGTTTCCACTCCACTTTGCCTGCCCACTGGCGTCTTCTGCCCCCGTAGAGATCCTGACGTGTAGAATTCTGATCTCAGGCTGATATCATGAGTGATCAGAGTTCCTTGGTAGGTAATCAGCTAACTTTAGGGGACAGGTTGAACCAGCGCCTCCTCCTAGTTCCCCGCCATCTTGTCTCCCCCCTTACAACGTTTATTTTTAATTCATTCACAATATTCTGGCTCATTTTTTATAGATAATTTTTAAACCTAGTCACCATCAAGTGAGAGGTCCAGTGCATCAAATTCCATAATAACCTTTTAACCTGAACTTTTTGATACATATACCTGTGTTTTTCTTTTGCTTCTATATATTTTTTTAATTTTTTATTTCAATTTAATTTAGTTTAGCTTATTCCTTTTTTTATTTTTATTTGTTAATATTCATATAGAGTTAAATTTCAAGGTAATCCCCTTTCCCCAATCAATTCTACCCTTAAAGGTAAACCAAATTTTACTCCCAGTCTATCTTAGTGTTTCTGTATATTTGCGTTTGTCCTAGTAGTATATAAATCATACTCTTGGGGTTCTTTTTGACGAGGTTTTTTTTTGTTTCATCTTTGTATATGTATTTTTTTCTCTTATCATCTACTTTTATCAGGGTTTTTTTTTTGTTTGTATACTTCATAAATTTTACCTTGGGGCCCATTTGGGCTGGGCCTTCTCTTTTATTTTATCTTTCCTTTTTTCCTGTTTTTATGTCTTTCTCTCTCTTTTCCTTTTTTCTCTTTTCTATCTTTCTTTTTTCTTTCATTTGTGTGGGGACTCTAGATTGCTATGAAGCATTCCAGGGTGTACTTGACTGAACCACAGTCAACACATTCAAGTATTTCCATTCAGCCATCTCTCACCAAAATGAATGGGAAGAGGAATGCCCAACAGAAGATCAATTCAGATGCTGGGCCTTCTGAAACAGAGCTAATGGCTATGAACATAGACAACATGTCAGAAAGGGAATTAAGGCTAACAATTATTAAAGCAATAGCTAGGTTGGGAAAAGCCATGGATGACAAAATGGAATTGACTAGGGCAGAACTGAAAGCCACCAGGGATGATGTTCACAATGTTCTCGAGGAGTTCCAATATAATCTAAATTCTCTAAAAGCTAGGGTAACTGAGACAGAAGATAGAATTAGTGATCTGGAAGACAAACAGATAGAGAGAAAAGAACAGGAGGAAGCCTGGAACTAATGGCTTAGAAGCCACGAAAGCAGGATTAGGAAAATAAATGATGCCATGAAATGTTCCAACGTCAGAATTATTGGAATCCCTGAAGAGGATGAGCAAGAAAGAAGTCTAGAAGATATAGTGGAACACATTATCCAGGAAAATTTTCTCAATCTCGCAAATGGAATGAGCATTCATGTACTAGAGGCAGAAAGTACCCCGCCAAGATAATAGAATCTTGAAAGTCCACGGGACACCTAATAGAGAGAATGAGGAATCATAAACGTAGAGAGATTCTCTTGAAAGCAGCTAGGATAAAGAAGATCCTTATGTACAGAGGAAAGCCCATTAGAATAACATCAGACCTGTCCACAAAAACCTGGCAAACCAGAAAGAGGTGGCAAGACGTATTCAGGGCACTAAGTGAGAAGAACATGCAGCCAAGAATACTTTATCCAGCAAGACTGACATTCAAAATGGATGGAGAGATAAAGAGTTTTCAAGACCAACAAGGCTTAAAAGAGTATGCGACACTCTTTTGTATGTAAAAGTATGTAAGTATGTAAAAGACAAGCCGACACTGCAGGAAATATTAATGGGAGGGGGCTCTATAAAAGAGGAAAAACACTAAGAGTATCATTGAACAGAAATATAGAGACAATTTACAGAAAGAAAGACCTCAAAGGTAACACGATGTCAGTAAATATGTTCTATCAATAATCCCTGTCAATGTGAATGGCCTTAATGCGCCCATAAAACCACACAGGTTTGCAGATTGAATAAAAAGACAGGACCCATCCATATGCTGTTTACAAGAGACCCATTTTGAAACTAAGGATAAACCCAGACTGAAAGAGAAGGGATGGAGAAGTATCTTTCATGCCAATGGGCCACAAAAGGCCACGGTAGTGATTCTCATATCAAATAAATTAGATTTTAAACTAAAGATTGTAGTCAGAGATACAGAAGGACACGACATCATTCTTAGAGGGACTATACACCAAGAAGATCTAAAAATTTTAAATATTTATGCTGCCAATATGGGAGCATCCTATTACATAAGAAATCATTAATCAAAATAAAGAGTCATATTGATATGAATATATTAATACTAGGAGATCTTAACACACCTCTCTCAGTAATAGACAGATCATTCAAGCAGAAAATCAATACACAAGAGCATTGAATGACACATTGGACCAGGTGGTCCTCATAGATATATACAGAACATTGCACCCGAAAACAACAGAATCCTCATTCTTCTCAAGTGCACATGGAACCTTCTCCAGAATAGACCACATACTGGGTGACAAATCAGGGCTCAACTAATTCAAAAGATGGAGATCATTCTCTGCATATTCTCAGACGACAATGCTTTGAAACTGGAGCTCAATCACAAGGAAAAGTTTGGAAGGAAGTCAAATTCCTGGAAGCTAAAGACCGCCTTGCTTAAGAATGCGTGGATCAACCAGGAGACCAAAGAAGAACTTAAACAATTCATGGAAACCAATGAGAATGAAGACACTTCAGTCCCAAACCTATAGGATACAGCAAAGGCGGTCCTAAGGGGGAAATATATAGCTATCCAAGCCTCCCTCAAAAACATTGAAAAATCCAGAATACTCCAGCTGTGTCTACACCTTAAAGAACTGGAGAATCAAAAACAACGGCTCAAATTAATAAAATTATGAATGAAAAGGGAGAGATCACAACTAACACCAAGGAAATAGAAACAAACATCAGAATTTACTATCAACTGTTATATGCCAAATCTGTTTCAACCAAGATGAAATGGATGCATTCCTGGAAAACTATAAACTCCCAAAATTGAACCAAGAAGAAATTCACAACTTGAATCGACCAATATCTAGTAACGAGATTGAAGCAGTGATCAAACACCTCTCTAAACACAACAGTCCGGGACCTGACAGATTCCCTGGGGAATTCTACCAAACTTTCAGAGAAGAAACAATACATATACTCCTGAAGCTCGTTCAAAAAAATTGAAGCAGAAGGAAAACATCCAGACTCTTTTTATGAAGCCAGCATTACCCTGATCTCCAAACTGGACAAAGACCCCACCAAAAAGGAGAATTTCAGACCAATATCGCTGATGAATATGGATGCTAAGATTCTCAACAAGATACTAGCAAATAGGATTCAACAGCACATTAAAAAGATTATGCACCATGAGCAGGTGGATTCATCCCGGGGTTGCAAGGGAAATTAGAGAATCAATTCCATTTACTATAGCACCTAGAACCATAAGATACCTGGGGATAAACCTAACCAAAGAGGTAAAGGATCTATACTTGAGGAACTACAGAACCCTCATGAAAGAAATTGAAGAAGACACAAAAAGATGAAAGACCATTCCATGCTCTTAGATCAGAAGAATAAACATTGTTAAAATGTGTATACTGCCCAGAAAAATCTATACTTTTAATGCCATTCTGATCAAAATTCTACCAGTATTTTTCAAAGAGCTGGAGAAAAGAGTCCTAAAAGTTGGATGGAATCAGAAGAGACCCCGAATCGCTAAAGAAATGTTGAAAAAGAAAAATAAAACTAGTGGCATCACGTTACATGATTTCAAGCTTTACTACAAAGCTGTGATTACCAAGACAGTATGGTAATGGCATAAGAACAGACACATAGACCAGTGGAACAGAGTAGAGAGCCCAGATATGGACCCTCAACTCTATGGTCAAATAATTTTCGACAAAGCAGGAAAAAATATACAGTGGAGAAAAGACTGTTTCTTCAATAAACAGTGCTGGGAAAATTGGACAGCTATATGTAGAAGAATGAAATTCGACCATTCTCTTACAACGTACACAAAAAGAAACTTGAAATGGATAAAAGACCTCAACGCGAGACAGGAATCCATCAGAATCCTAGAGGAGAACATAGGCAGTAACCTCTTCGATATCAGCCACAGCAACTTCTTTAAAGATATGTCTCCAAAGGCAATGGAAACAAAAACGAAAATGAACTTTTGGGACTTCATCAAGATCAAAAGCTTCTGCTCAGCAAAGGAACCAGTCAACAAAACAAAGAGGCAACCCACGGAATGGGAGAAGATATTTTCAAATGACAGTACAGACAAAAGGTTGATATCCAGGATCTATAAAGAACTTCCCAAACTCAACAGACACAAAACAGATAATCATGTGAAAAAATGGGCAGAAGACATGAACAGACACTTCTCCCATGAAGACATACAAATGGCTCTCAGACACTTGAAAAAAATGTTCATCATCACTAGCTATCAGGGAGATTCAAATTAAAATCACATTGAGATACCACCTCACACCAGTTAGAATGGCCAAAATTAGCAAGACAGGAAACAACGTGTATTGGAGAGGATGAGGAGAAAGGGGAACCCTCTTACACTGTTGGTGGTAATGCAAGTTGGTGCAGCCACTTTTGAAAACAGTGTGGAGATTCCTTAAGAAATTAAAAATAGAGCTTCACTATGACCCTGTAATTGCACTACTGTGTATTTATCCCAAAGATACAGATTTAGTGGACAAAAGGGCGATTTGTACCCCAATGTTTATAGCAGCAATGGCCAAGGTCGCCAAACTCTGGAAAGAACCAAGATGCCCTTCCATGGACTAATGGATAAGGAAGAAATGGTCCATATACACTATGGAGTATTATGCCTCCATCAGGAAGGATGAATACCCAACTTTTGTACCCACATGGACGGGACTGGAATAGATTATGCTGAGTGAAATAAGTCAAGCAGAGAGAGTCAATTATCATATGGTTTTGTTTATTCGTGGAGCATAAGCAATAACATGGAGGATATAAGGAGATGGAGAGGAGAATGGACTTGAGGGAAATTGGAAGGGGAGATGAACCATGAGAGACTATCGATTCTGAAAGCAATCTGAGGGTGTAGTTTTGAAGGGAGGGTGTATGGGAGGTTGGGGGAGCCAGGTGGTGGGTATTATGCAGGGCACATATAGCATGGAGCACTGGGTATGGTTCATAAACAACGAATTCTGTTACGCTGAAAATAAATTAATTATTAAAAAATGTTAAAAAATATTTTAGTGGCGCCTGGGTGGCTCAGTGGGTCAAATCACTGCCTTCGGCTCAGGTCGTGATCTCAGGGTTCTGGGATCGAGCCCCGCATCGGGCTCTCTGCATAGTGAGGAGCCTGCTTCCTCCTCTCTCCCTGCCTGCCTCTCTGCCTACTTGTGATCTCCATCTGTCAAATAAATAAATAAAATCTTAAAAAAAATATTTTATTGTGTGTGGGCCTGGGTGGCTCAGTGGGTAAAGCCTCTTCCTTCAGCTCAGGTCATGATCCCAGGGTCCTGGGTTCGAGCCCCACATCGGGCTCCCTACTTAGCAGGGAGCCTGCTTCCTCCTCTCTCGCTCTCTTTCTCTCTCTCTCTGCCTGCCTCTCTGCCTACTTGTGATCTCTGTCAAATAAATAAATAAGATCTTTATAATTAAATATATTATTGTGTAAAGCTGAACCTTATTTGATCAGACAAGAGGTGGAACTGAGACTACATTTCTGCCTAGTTGTAGAGTCTACCCAGCAAGTGTTTTTCTTTTCTTTTTATCTTTTTCAAGTTTTAATTTAAATTCCTTTTAGTTAACACATAGTGTATTAGAGACACTGTGTTCCCAAAGGGTTATAGAGAGCTCCCATTAGTTGATTTTTTTTCTTTCCCTCTTATGTTTCTGCAAAGACATAAACTAATAGCAAGAAGTACATGGCAGAATGGAATGATTGTCCAGTCTTTCTGGGCATACATCAAAAAAAGATATACCAAATAAATAAAGTCACTAGAAAAAGTATAGGTCCTCTAAGCCTTAAGTAAGTACTTCCATAAGTAGAGCATGCATTCATATGATCCAACGAGCACACTGAAGGTCTTTGAGAACTAGACATAATTAATTGATTGCCATGAGTTTATAGATTTTCCACTGAATGAAACACATGGGGAGAAATACAAAGAACATTGCAAACATGTTGCAAGTGAAATAAAACAAAATAACAATATAAAGATGGCTGGTCAAAATTTGTGCCATAAACTGGCAAAGGATGATCTGTGTTAAAAATTAATAATAGAAGTGAACATTTTCTATAGTAGTTTCTCTCTTTTTGTGCACTTTTAAAAAATATTTTATTTATTTATTTGACAGAGATCATAAGTAGGCAGAGAGGCAGACAGAATGAGAGAGAGAAGCCAGCTCCCCACTGAACAGAGAGCCCGATGTGGGGCTCGATCCCAGGACCCTGGGATCATGACCTGAGCTGAAGGCCAATGGAGCCACCCAGTCATCTCGGTATTAACTCTTCTTTACAGCTTTGTTTGAATTCTTCTTTGAAAGCATCTGGCCCTGGACTTTTGTTTGTTGGGAGACTTTTGATTATTGATTCAATTTATATGCTGGCTATCAGGTTGTGAATTTTCTATTTCTTCTTGTTTAAGTTTTGGTGGGAACTTATCCATTTCTTTCAGGTTCAATTTGTTGGAATATAATTTTTTATAATCTTCTTTATATTTTTTATTACTTTACTGTTGGTCATTACTCTTTACTCATTTGTGATTTTATTTATTTTGGTTCTTTATCTTTTCTTTTTGATAAGTCTGATTAGGGGTTTATCAATTGTATTTTTTTTTATTTTTTATTATTTTTTAAAAGAACCAACTCCTAATTTCATTAATATGTTTTTTCGTTTTGTATCTATATCATTTATTTCTGCTCTGAACGTTATTATTTCCCCTCTTCTGCTGGCTTTAGGCTTCATTTGCTGTTGTTGTTGTTGCTGCAGCTCTTGTTTTTCTAACTCCTTTAGATGTTAGGTTAGTTTGTTTATTTTTCTTTCTGAGATGTTTATTACTTTTATCATGTTGGCCTGCATTGCTATACACTTCTCTCTTATGACTGCTTTTGTTGCATTCCAAAGGTTTTGGTCCACTGGATTTTCATTTTCATTTGTTTCCATGTATTTTTTTAAATTACTTATTTAATTTCCTGGTTAACTCATTCATTCTATAGTAACATGTTATTTAGCTGCGATTTTTGTGTAGTCTGTCCAAACATTTTCTTCTCATTAACATCAAGTTTCATAGCATTGTAGCATTGTGGTCTGACAATATGCATGGTATGATCTCAGTGATTTTGTAGTTGTTGAGAACAACTATGTGACCTAGTACATGATCTGCTATGGAGAATGTTCCATGTGTACTTAAAAGAAACGTCTATTCTGCTGCTTTAGGTTGAAAGATTATGAATATATCTATTATATCAATTTGGCCCACTGTGTCATTTCCTTGTTTCCTTGTTGATTTTCTGTTTAGATGATCTGTCCATATATGTAAGTGGGTGTTAAATTTCCCTATTGTTATTATAGTATTTTCAATTATATTTTGTTATTTTTTTTAAGATTGTGTTTATTTATTTGATAGAGACACCATGAAGAGAACAGGGAGGGGCAGAGTGAGGAGGAAAAGTGAGATTTCAGCTGAGCGGGGAGACAAACACAGGACTTGATACCCTGGGATCAAGACCTGAGCTGAAGATTCAAGCTTAACTCACTGAGCCACCCAGGAGACAAAATGATATGTTGTTTCTTATTGTTTTATATACTGGGTATTCCCAGGTTTGTTCCATAAATATTTAAATTGTTCCATCTTTTTGTTGGATATTTCCTTTTACTGTGTTATGTGTCCTTTTTAATCTATTCCTCCAGCCTTTGGTTTAAAATATAGTTTTTCTCTTAAAATTATTCCCACTCCGTTTTCTTTCTTTCTTTTTTTTTTTTTGCCTTCCATTTGTGTGACAAATATTTCTCCATTCCCTCCCTTTATATCTGCAAGTGTTTTTAGTTTGAAAATAAATGTCTTATAGGCAGCATATCTATGGATCTTATAATTTATTTCTACCTTTTTAAAAATTTATTTTCATTGTAACAGAATTAATTGTTTATGCACCACACTCAGTGCTCCATGCAATACGTGCCCTCCATAATACCCACCACTAAGCTCACCCACACCCAACATCCCACACCCAGGCCCTTCAAAACTCTCAGATGTTTTTTCAGAGTCCATAGTCTCTCATGGTTCATCTCCCCCTCCAATTTCCCTCAACACCCTTCTCTCCATCTCCCCATGTCCTCCATGTTATTTCTTATGCTCCACAAATAAACGAAACCATATGATACTTGAATCTATCTGCTTGACTTACTTCACTCAGCATAAACTCTTCCAGGCCCATCTATGTTGAAGAGGTTACTGCCCATGTTCTACTCTAGGATTCTGAAGGATTCCTGTCGCACATTGAGGTCTTTATACATTTCGAGTTTAGCTTTGTGTACAGTGTAAGAGAATGGTCAGTTTCATTCTTCTACATATAGCTGTCCGATTTTACAAGCACCATTTATTGAAGAGACTTTTTTCCACTGTATATTTTTTCCTGCTTTGACAAAGATTATTTGACCATAGAGTTGAGGGTCCATATCTGGGCTCTCTACTCTGTTCCACTGGTCTATGTGTCTGTTTTTATGCGAGTACCATGCTGTCTTGGTGATCACAGCTTTGTAGTAAAGCTTGAAATCAGGAAAAATGATGCCACCAGTTTTGCTTTTGTTTTTCAACATTTCCTTAGTAATTCGGGGTCTTTTCTGATTCCATACAAATTTTAAGATTATTTGCTCCAGCTCCTTGAAAAATACCGGTGGGATTTTGATCAGAATGGCATTAAAAGTATAGATTGCTCTAGGTAGTATAGACATTTTAACAATGTTTATTCGGTGGAGAGAAGATGGCGGGAAAGTAGGAGGAGGCTCATTTTCAACCTGTAACCTAAAGTGAGCTGATTACCTACGAAAGAACTCTGATCACCCATGAAATCACCCTTAGATCAGAATTATACACGTCTGGATCTCTACGAGGGCAGAAGACGCCAGTGGGCAGGTAAAGCAGAGTGACATCATCGGACTGGTATTGGAAGATAAACAAAAGGGGGAGGAGCAACTAGAGGCAACCCATTGGAAAGCAATACGAGAGTCTCCTGCATCTGGGGACCAGCATTAACTTGAATTCTTTTCGAAAGCACTCAAAAAGAGCAAAGGATCGCTGGGGGAAATTGAGGAAATCAGGGCGGTTAGGGACAGGGCCTAAGTCCCCAGGACTTGGGACAACTAACCTGGCTCTGAGCCAGAGAGAGTGCATTGGAGAAACCAGGTCTTGGTCCCTGAGTAGCCAGTGCACCTGAGAACGCCTGGGGTCCGGTCAGGGGCTGGGAGCATCACCAGCTGGTAGAAACACAGCCTTTTTGCACTCTTCCACCTGAGTACTGTGCCAAGCTATCACAGCCTGCGACCCGAGCCCCCCACACTCTCCCCTTAGAGAGGTGCGCACAGGCCGCTCTCAGCACTCTCCGGAGATGCGAGCTCCTCATACCCTCCCCTGAGAGAGGTGTACGCAGCCACCAGCCTGGAGCTCTCAGCACTCTTAGACCCAGAACGACCAGGCACTCCCAGCCCAGGCCAGCGGGAAAATCTCAGGGTGTGATCTCTGCTGGGAAACTCTCTGGTGGTCCAGAGCTGTCCAGACAGCCAATGCTGCCATGGTTTTGGGTACAAAGCAGTAGTTCCTGTGTCCCCAGGGACCAGGACTTGGAACTTGCTTTGCCAGTGGACAAGGGGGAACTTATGTGCTCTGCAGCACCCAGAGGAGAACAGACTGAGGCTTCTCTCTGAGAAGGAGATCTGGGTTCAGTTTGCTTTCCTCTAAACCTCCAAAAACCATCAAGAACTGCCAAGGGGAGAGAAAACGAACAAACGGAAAAACCTCCATAGAACAAAAGCCTGAAAAACCGGTTTTCTCAAAGCCCACCCTCTTGAGGGGGGCGGGAGGACTTAACTCAGGGAACATTGCCTGAAAATCCACGTGACAGGCCCCTCCCCCAGAAAACCAATGGGGGGGAAGAAAAAAGAAAAAAATACAACAAAAGAACAATGACTATTACTTCATAGATACAAATTTTTTTTTAAATATTTTTTCTATTTTTAATAAACATATAAAGTATTTTTATCCCCAGGGGTACATGTCTGTGAATCGCCAGGTTTACACAATTCACAGCACTAACCATAGCACATACCCTCCCCAATGTCCATTACCCCACCCCCTTTCCCGACCGCCCTGCCCCCAGCAACCCTCAGTTTGTTTTGAGAGATTAAAAGTTACTTATGGTTTGTCTCCCTCCCAATCCCATCTTGTTTCTTTTCTTCTTTTCCTACCCCCGTAACCCCCCATGTTGCATCTCCACTTCCTCATATCAGGGAGATCATATGATAGTTGTCTTTCTCTGATTGACTTTCACTATTTCACTATTTCACTAAGCATGATACCCTCTAGTTCCATCCACATCATTGCAAATGGCAAGATTTCATTTCTTTTGATGGCTGCATAGTATTCCATTGTGTATATATACCACATCTTCTTGATCCATTCATCTGTTGATGGACATCTAGGTTCTTTCCATAGTTTGGCTATTGTAGACATTGCTGCTACAAACATTCAGGTGCACGTGCCCCTTCGGATCACTACATTTGTATCTTTAGGGTAAATACCCAGTAGTGCAATTGCTGCGTCATAGGGTAGTTCTATTTTCAACTTTTTGAGGAACCTCCACGCTGTTTTCCAGAGCGGTGGCACCAGCTTGCATTCCCACCAACAGTGTAGGAGGGTTCCCCTTTCTCCGCATCCTCGCCAGCATCTGTCATTTCCTGACTTGTTAATTTTAGCCATTCTGACTGGTGTGAGGTGATATCTCATTGTGGTTTTAATTTGTATTTCCCTGATGCCGAGTGATGTGGAGCACTTTTTCATGGGTCTGTTGGCCATCTGGATGTCTTCTTTGCAGAAATGTCTG
>PISX010034290.1:0-14161 GCA_004024625.1 Mellivora capensis
AGAATGGTTTCAGCTAAACCTAAGAAAAGACTTTCTAATAGTCAGAGGGATCCACAGTTAGGTTTGGGAGATTGAGGAAACTGAAGGAGATTAAAACAACCGGAGGGGTTTTGAAGGGGTGGGGGAGGGGCGATGGGAGGTTGGGGGAGCTGGTGGTGGGTTTTAGGGGGGGCACGTATTGCATGGAGCACTGGGTGTGGTGCAAAAACAATGAATACTGTTATGCTGAAAAGAAATAAAAATAAATTTTAAAAAGAAGAAATGGAAAAAAAAATTCCAACAAGTGGGCTGAATTTGATGACCTCCAAAGTTTCTTTGAACTTTGAAATTCCAGTAAATTCAGCATCATTTAGGGAGATGAAAAAACAAAGAAATCCATTAATTTTTTTTTTTAAATTTTGAAGCTGGAACATTAACAAAATACAGACGTGGGCTAGGAAAAGAAAAAAAGAAGTAGAATTTAAAAAGTTAATAACTCAGGGGCGCCTGGATGGCTCAGTGGGTTAAAGCCTCTGCCTTCAGCTCAGGTCATGATTTCAGGGTCCTGGGATCGAGCCCCGCATGGGGCTCTCTGCTCCGCGGGGAGCCTGCTTCCTCCTCTCTCTCTGCCTCTGCCTGCCTCTCTGCCTACTTGTGATCTCTGTCTGTCCAATGAATAAATAAAATCTTTTTAAAAAAAGTTAATAACTCAGAGAAAAGCTGAAAATTATGTAAAAACTCATACATGTGGCTGAAGATAAAAAAATAACACTAGGGACTTATTTGGAAATTACTAAACAATGACAGCATAACTCTGGCAAAATCAGATAGGTTATTGCACGAAAAGAAATAATCTTTTAAAGGCTGAAATGAAAGTCCAAATCTGGAGGACAGGGAAGCACACAACTTATAAGGCTTGAGATAGGAATTTCTAGGAATCCAGGATGGGGTAGGGGTGGGAACAGGGAGACTTCCAGATGAGACACAGAATTTAGAAGTGTGGGTAACTGATCCAGGGTAAGAGAGATAAATGCTTATCTCTTTCTTGTTTCATCATTCTAATTTTGTATTGTTTCACCACTCCCCAATCCTGATGTTCCTTCCTCCAAGTATCTCTCTCTTTCAAAGTGTATTATTATTTCAAAGTGTATTATTATCTTATCAAAGTGTATTATCTCTCAAAGTGTATTATTATTTTTACATAGATTTTAAGAAAACTTTGTTTCTTTTTTCTGAACTTAAAAAGCAGAGGAATTGAACCTCTGCTCACTACTCTTCACAAAATTGAATTAGAAAGGTAAATTTGACTTACGTATTGATTCCCAATTGAATTCCCTCCAGCCCTTTGAGTCAATAGCACTTGATAGAAAAAAGTTTCCTAGTTCTGTTTTCATGCTACAGCCAGGCTGAGATTATGGTTGATCAGGATAAGAATGAGAAAGGCAGATAATAAAAGTTTTCTATTCCCCTGGCCTGTTTCACAGCAGTGGTATTCATTTTTTTCATAGTTCCTCAAATGAGAAGGCTGTCTAGCAAGTCAAAATTATCTGCTTTGGCATGACAGTATGAGTGGAAAAGTATCTGAAGGACACCAAGAAATCCCTTGCTTGGATGGAATAAAAGGAATAGATTGTCAAGAGAATACTTTGTGAACCTGCAATAGTCATATTGAGGCTTTATCCAAATTCAAGAAGAGTCATTCTTAAGTCCTTCTCCCTACCCAGATCTCTCTTTAGTGGAACTCTGGAGTTGAGTTCTTTCTTTATTTATAGCTTCATATAAGTCATCCACTTTTGTAAATAAGAATTGATGAAACTATTTTTAAGAGAAGTTACTATCAACAAATAGTGGGATGTACTACATATTCTTCCCATAAAATGGCAAGATGGCTATGCCAATAATTAAATTATGATCAGACATAGTTGTAAACATTTCCAAACCCATTTGTCAAATCTCTTGCTGGTACACCTGTTATTTCACTAATAAATGTTGGCTACCTATAGATTAGTGAATCTTGTTACTTGAGATTTGTCTACTTGGTTTGCCCTTGAGCAATTTATTCTCAGAGAAGGTCATCAGGTAGTATTGGGTTAGTTACCACCAGGTTTGGACACTTTATAAGCAGTCAAAGACAAAGGGAGACCCTCGCATACCATCCAGCTGTGGCAGGGGGGAATGGGAGCTATTCTGTGTTCTCCAGCTGTTTCAGAAAGTAGAAATTCAGGTGGTTTGTTTTTTTTTTTTTTTTTGGAGGGGAGTATCAGCCCTGGTGAGGTATGGAATATTTATATTTATTGGTATAAATGGCCCAATACAACAAATGTGACACCATTGTATCAGAATTAAGATGCATTAAAGCAATTTCTTGACTACCACCTGTCAGTTAAGAGCAATGTCATTTTCTGCATTCCAGTGATAAAAACTATCCCATATTTGCTTTAAAGATTCCAAAGTGTTCTCAATTTTTTGGTCTTATTTGATATTTTCAACAACCTCATAAGGGAAATCTAACTGTTCTCATTTTATAAATGAGGAAATAGGTTTAGAGAGATTAAGGGACTTGAGATTTCACAGCAGTGGAAAGACAAAGCTAGATTTCATTAAAAGTCAAGTTTATTGACTCAAAATCTAGTGGGTTTTTGCAGTCATTTCACTTCCTCTTAATCAATGGCAAAGAAACTCTGAAACTAAAATAGTGAGATTGCACAGTAAGTAAATGACAGAACTGGGACACTCAACATTTCAAGCTTAAAACACTCTCTTTCCCTTTCCCCACAATTACTTCCCATAACATTTAAATGCAACACACACACACCCCACATTATTTCTTTCCCTGAAAATCTTAGTGAATCTACATTGTATTTTTAAATATAATCCCAATTTCTTTTTTTTAAGATTTTATTTATTTATTTGACAGAGAGAGAGGGATCACAAGTAGGCAGAGAGTCAGGCAGAGAGAGAGGGAGAAGCAGGCTCTCCACCATGCAGAGAGCCCAATGCAGGGCTCGATCCCAGGACCCTGAGATCATGACCTGAGCCGAAGGCAGAGGCTTAACCCACTGAGCCACCCAGGCACCCCCCAATTTCTTTTTATGGTGTATAAAAACCTCCCTCACACCTGAGGTCCTTGTCATATGCCATTGCTTCTGCCTGGAGTACTATTCCTTCCACTTGTTTTGTTTGAAGTACCCCTTGCAAATAGAATTTGAGATAAAGACTTGAATGTTGGTAGTTTATCTGGAAGATTAGCCTAAAAAGCAGAAGAAGGGGGTAGGAGGGGAAGAGGGTGGCAGAGTAGGAGGACCCTATGCATGCCCCATCCCATGAATAAAATTAGGTAACTCTCAAATCATCCTATATACTCCCTGAAATTGACCAAGGAGGTCCACACCAAAACACATATTAATTAAAATGGTAAAAAGTAGTCATAAAGAGAGAATTTCTAAAGCAGCAAGAAAAAAGAAGGCAGTTTTATACAGGGAAACCCCATAAGTCTATCATTAAAATTTTAAGAGAAACTTTTCAGGCCAGAGGGAGAAGCATGATATATTCAAAATGCTGAAATGGAAAAAAAATCTACAGCCACAAATACTCTATACAGCAAGGTTGTCATCAGAATAGAAGGGTAAATTAAGAGTTTCCCAGAAAAATGAAAGCTACAGAGTACATGACCACTAAACAAGTCCTATAAAAAATGTTAAAGTGGAAAGGAAATACCATGAGTAAGAGTAAAAAAAAAAGTAGGAAGGACAAAAGCAGTAATAATATCTGTCAAGGTACTCACAAAACAAAAGGATATGAAGTGTAACACCATATACCAAAAACATGAGGAAGGGAGTAGTAAGAATGGTTTCAGGTTTAAGCAACTATCAACATATTATTGACTGCTATGTGTAGAAGATGTTATACACAAACCTAATGTTAACCACAAATCAGAAACCAGTAATAGATGTACCAAAAAAAAACCAAAACAAAACAAAACAAAAAGAAAGGAATCCAAGTATATCACAAACCGTGAAAGAAAACAAGAGAAGAAAGGAGCAAAGGATAACTACAAAAACAACCACAGACAAATAACAAAATGGCAATAAACACATGCTTATGAATAATTACTTTGAATGTAAGATACCTGCAGATTCAAAGTGAAGAATATGGCGAAATCTGAATAGATGTCAAAAGAAAACCAGGGTAGCAATAGTTATATCAGACAAAATTGACTTTAAAACAAAGACTGTAACAAGAGACAAAGAAAAATACTATATAATAATAAAGGGGACAAACTAACAAGAAGATATAATGAATATAAATATTTATGTACCTACATAGGAGCACCCAAGTACATAACACAGTAACAAGCATAAAGAAATTAATTGATGATAATAAAATAGTAGTAGGGAATTTTCACACCCCACTTACAGCAATGAATAAATCATCCAAATAAAAATCAACAAGGAAACACTTGAATGATGCACTGGACCAAATGGACTTAACAGATATATTCAGAAAAGTCAATCCTGAAAAGAACAGAATACATACTCTTTTCAAGTGCACATGAGACATTCTCCAGAATAGATCACATATAGGCCACAAAACAAGTCTCACATATTCAAAAAGATTGAAGCCATACCACACATATATTCTGACCATAACACTATGAAACTAGAAATCAACCCCAAGAACAAATTTGGAAGAAGCATAAATTCATAGACATTAAATAACATGGTACTAAATAATGAATTGGTCTATCAAGAAATTAAAAAAGAAACTAAAAAATTACGTGGAGAAAAATGAAAATGAAAACATGAATGGTCCAAAATCTCTGGGATGCAGCAAGAGCTCTTCTAAGAGGGCAATCTGTAGCAATGCAGGCCTACCTCAAGAAGCAAGAAAAATCTCAAACAAACAAACTTAACACCCAAAGAAGCTAGAAAAAGAACAACAAAAAAACCTAAAACAAGCAGAAAGGAGGAAATAATAAAGATTAGAGCAGAAATAAATGATATAGAAAGTAAAAAACAAACAAACAAAAACAGATCAATGAAACCAGGAGCTGGTTCCTTGAAGAAATTGAATAAAATCAACAAATATCTAGCCAGACCTATAAAAAAAGTGAAAGGGAATGGATTCAAATAAATGGGATCATGAAGGAGAGAGGGGAAATAACACCCAATATCAAACAATTATGAGAATATTATGGAAAACTGTATGACAACAAATTGGACAATCTGAAAGAAATGGACATACTTCTAGAAATATATAATCCACCAAAACTGAAACAGGAAGAAACAGATAATTCGAACAAACTGAACACCACAAAGAAGATTGAATGAGTAATCAAAAACTCCCAACTTCCAGGGTCAGATGGATTCATAGATGAATTACACCAAACATTTACAGAAGAAATATTCTTCTCAAACTATTCCAAAAAATGGAAAAGGAAAGAAAACTTCCAAATTCCTTCAGAGGCCAGCATTACTCTGATACCAAAACCAGATAAAGACACCACAAAAAGAACAGAACTATAGGCCAATATCCCTGATGAACATGGATGCAAAAGTTCTCAACAGAATACTAGCAAACTGAATCCAATGATACATTGAAAAAAATCACTCACCACAATCAAGTGTGATTTATTCCTGGGTTTCAAATGTGGTTCAATATTTGCAAATCCATCAGTATGATACAGCACATCATTAAGAGAAAAGATAAGAACCATATGATCATTTCAATAGATGCAGAAAAAAACATTTGACAACGTACAATATCCATTCATGATAAAAACCATCAATAAAGTAGGTTTAGAGGGAACATACCTCAACATAATAAAGGTCATATATGAAAAACCCACAGCTAACTTTATCCTTTATGGGAAATACTGAGAGATTTTTCCTTAATGTCATGAACATTGTCATGAACAATGCAAGGATGTCCATTCTCAGCACTCTTACTCAACATAGTATTGGAAGTCCTAGCCACATCAATGAGACCACAAAAAGAAATAAAAGGCATTCATATTGGTAAGGAATAATTAAAACCCCCTATTTGCAGATGGCATGATACTATATATAAAAAATATGATAGTCTCCACCAAAAACCTTCTAGAACTGATAAATTCAGTAAATGTGCAGAATACAAAATCAATGTACAGAAATCTGTTGCATTTCCACACACTAAAGAGAGAGAAATTATAAGAAGTGCAGTTTACAATTGCACCATAAATAGTAAGATACCTAGGAATAAACCTATCCAAAGAGGTGAAAGATCTGTACTCAGAAAACTATAAAACACTGTTGCAATAAAAAAAAAAAAAAAACAAAAACGAAAACCAGGGGTGCCTGGGTGGCTCAGTGGGTTAAGGCCTCTGCTTTTGGCTCAGGTCATGGTCCCGGGATCCTGGGATCAAGCCCCGTATTGGGCTCTCTGCTTGGCAGGGAGCCTGCTTCCCTTCCTCTCTCTCTGCCTGCCTCTCTGCCTACTTGTGATCTCTGTCTGTCGCATAAATAAATAAAAAATCTTAAAAAAAAAAACTTTAAAAAAACCCAAATACACTGTTGTAGAAAATTGAAGGCAACACAAAGAAAGGAAAGACATTCCATACTCATGGATTAAAGGAACAAATACTGTTAAAATTCTATACCACCCAAAGCAATCTACACATTTAATGCAATTCCTTATCAAAATACCAACAGAATTTTACACAACTAGAACAAACAATTCTAAAATTTGAATGGAACTACAAAAGACCCTGAATAGCCAAAGCGATCTTGTGAAAGAAAAGAAAAGCTGGAACCATCACAGTTCCAAACTTCAAGTTATATTAAAAAACTCTAGTAATCATAACAGTATGGTACTGGCACAAAAACAGATACCTAGATCAATAGAATAGATAACCCAGAAATAAATGCACAATTATATGGTCAATTAATCATCAACAAAATATGCAAGATTATCCAATTGGGAATAAAAATTCTCTTCAGCAAATGGTGCTGGAAAAACTGGACAGCAACATGCAAAAGAATAAAACTGGAACACTTTCTTATGCACACAGAAATAAATTCAAAATGGATTAAAGACCTAAATGTGAGACCTGAAACCATAAAAATCCTAAAAAAGAAAACAGGCAGTAACTTCTTAGATATCACCTAGCAACTTTTTTTTAGATATGTCCTTGAGGCAAGGGAAACAGAAGCAAAAATAAACTATTTGGACTACATCAAAATAAAATGCTTCTGCACAAGAAAGGAGAAATCAACAAGACTAAAAGGCTACCTACAGAATGAGAGAAGATGTTTGCAAATGACATCTCCAATAAAGGGTTAGCATCGAAAATATATAAAGAACTGATACAACTCAACATTAAAAAAACAAGTAATTCAACTAAAATTGGCAGAAAACATGAACAGACAATTCTGTATAGAAGATATAAAGATGGTCAACAGACACATGAAAAGATATTCATTAACAGGTACCAACAGGGGAATGCAAATTAAAGTACAATGAGATATTACCTCACGCTTGTCAGAATGGCTAAAATCAACAACACAAGAAACAACAGGTCTTGGCAAGGATATGGAAGAAAAGGAACTCTCTTGCACTGTTGGTCAGACTGCAAATTGGTGGAGCCACTGTGGAAAACACTATGGAGTTTCCTTAAAAAGTGAAAAATAGAACTATCATATGATCCAGCAGTGACACTACTGGACATTTACCCAAAAATCCAAAATCACTAATTCAAAGGGATACATGCACCCCTATGTTTATAGCAGCAATTTTTTACAATAGCTAAGATATGGAAGCTGCCCAATTGTCCATTGATAGATGAATGGATAAAGAGTAGATATATATATTATATAGGCCTATATAGTATATAATATATAATGGAATATTATTCAGTCATGAAAAAGAATGAAATCTTGTCATTTGTAGCAACGTGGATGGAGCTAAAGAGTATAATGCTGCCTGGCATAAGTTAGTCACAGAATGACAAATACCTTCTGATTTCATTCATATGTGGAGTTTAAGAAACAAATCAAACGAGCAATGGGGAATAAGCAGGGAGAGAGAGTGAGATGAATGATGAAAGAGACTCTTACCTATAGACAACAAACTGATGGTTACCAGAGTGGAGGTGAATAGGCGGGTAGGTTAAATAGGGGATGATTATTAAGAAGTGCACTTGTCATGATGAGTACCGGGTGATGTATGGAATTTTTGAGTTACTATATTGTTCACATGAAACTATTAGAACACTCATTAACTAACAGGGATTAAACTAAAAACTTAAAAAAAACCCACAGGAGTAAAGGAGCAAGGGTCATGAGACAGGGAAGAAAGAAATGCTAGTGTTAGGGAACATTATGAAGTAATTTATGGGCACAATGGGGACTTGATTAGACCAGGGTATCACAAAAGTATAGAGAAAGCCTTTCAGAATTGACACCTGAAGGAAGTGAGGCTAGACCATTCACCCTCTAGCTCTCCCATTAGTTGATGACTGCCCCAGTAGCATTAGGTTTTTTAACCTCCTTGAGCATTTGATTTAGTGGGCTCTGGAGCCTTAGCAAAAGCCCTAAAACAGATAATGAGAAGACACTCTGCATGACTGGCTTGGAACACTGCATGAACTGAGTCTGGACTCACAAAAAGTGTCCACTGTCTCTGGCTGAAATCTAAAGTGGGGCCATGTAATGTCAGAGACTAAGTTCTGCTACTATTTCCATGGTCACTTACTTCTCATGCTTGAGACCCAGCTTATGTCACCTCTTCTCAAAAGCCTTCTGTGATCACCCAACCTAATTAGATGCTCCCAACCCTTTCTGCCTAGGAGTTCTCTTCTTTCTTTTCACTTATTATCATTTGTAATTATTTACTTATTTGTCTTACTATTTAATGTTCATCTCTTCTACTAGAGATAGCCTCCAACACTCTAGAACATAGCAGGCACTTAATATTTGCTGAATGAATGGAAAAATGGATACATGTAAGATCTGAGGAATGGTATCCTGTTGTTTATTTAACTTTGCAAGCATTCTTTCTAATATGCCAACTCTCACACACATTACCCCAAAATCAGGCAAGCAAGCAGGCCAATAAAAAAGCAAAATGGCTGGAATATCTGTTCATCTGCTTATCTAGCAACCAACCTTGAGCTAAGATCAAAGAGATTAAATAAGTTGCTTGCTTAAGGCCATTATGAGGAAACTGGGAACACATCAGAGTGTCCCAGGACTAGGATTGGATTGAGTTATTGACATATAATGAAAATAACTACCATTTACTGAGTACTTGCTATGTGCCAGTCACTGTACTTAGCTCTTTACATGCATCACCTCATTTGTCAGAACAACTCCAGGGGCTTATTGCCCTTTTAGAGATAATGATCCCAAGAATTAGGAAAATTGAGTAGCTAGTTCAAAATACACAGTAAAAAGGCAATTGGGATTAATGTAGTTATTATTATTATTTATTATGTTTTTCCCAACTTTTCTTTCAGTGTTATTGAAATATATTTCATATACCATAAAATTCATTCATTTAAAATACACAGTTCAGTGCATTTTAGTATATTCAGAGAATGCAACCATAATCATTATCTTATTTTCAATACCCCTCAAAGAAATTCCATACTCATTAGCAATCATTCATGTCTACTGCTTGATTAACCCTACTCCCACCACTAGTCTGCTTTATGTCTCTGTGGATTGCCTATCTTAGACATTTATCATCAATAGAATAATGCCATTTGTGGTCTTTTGTGACTGATTTCTTTCACATCCAATAATGCTTCCACAGTTTATCCATGATGTAGCATGTATCAGTACATTATTCCCTTTTATAGCTGAATAATTTTCATGGGTTTTGTATGGATTTTGTTATTCATTCATTAACTGATGGGAATTTGGTTGTTTCCATTTTTGGTAATTATAAATAATGCTGTCATGAACATTTGTGTACAGTTATGGTGTGGACACGTTTTTGATTTTCTGGGACTATACCTAGGTGTGGAGTTGTTGGGTCACATGCTAATGATATATTTAACTTTTTGAGGACCTGCCAAACATTTTTCCAAGGTGGCTACCCCATTTTTTCAGCCCCATTCTTAGTGTTGTCTTTTCATTTTCTTAATGGTGTTTTTTTTAAAACACAGAAGTTTTTAATGTTGATGCAGCTCATTTCTGCCTCTCTCTCTCTCTCTCTCTCTTTTGTTCTTTATAGTTTTGGTGTCACATCACAAAAATCATTGCATAACCCATGATCACAAAGAATTATTCCTATATTTTCTTCTAACAATGTTACTGGTGTCAATCTTAAATAAAACAAGTGGTAATATAATTAAACAATGATGAGTTTATTTGGGAATAGGAGGAGAATCGCAATTTAGGACAAGAAAACTGTGGTGAACCAAGGTAAGTCCAAAGAGAAAAAGGGGAGGCTAGCTTTTATTAGGTTTTATGAGGAAGCTGGAGAACGTTGTTTTGAATATAAGTTTATTGGAGGAGAGTGAGAATTCAAGGTTGTGGCAGTTTGTTGTTACTGAGGCATGTGGAAAATTTTCTTCTTCCCTGTTGGTCATGTAAATTGAGGTGAGTGGTATGTCTGTGAGAGCTCTCTCTTTATGGCTTCCTGACTTCATCTTATATGAAATAAAGGTTTCCTTTATTCATTTTCGCTTAGGTTGGCTCATGTATTTATATCTTTGATTTATTTCCAAGTTAATTTTGTGGATGGTGTGCAATGTGAAATAGGGGTCCAGCTTCATTCTTTCTTAAGTGAACAACCAGTTGTCCCAGTACCAATTGTTGAAAAAACTATTCTTTTCGCCGTTTAAGGTGTTCATGTTGAAAACCATTTGGCTGTGGATATGAGGACTTATTATATATGGACTGTCAATTCAATTCCATTGATGTAATGCATCTATCTTTATGCCAGTACTACACTGTCTTGATTATTATAGCTTTATAGTAAGTTTGTTCTGCTTATCCCATGACTTATTTATGGTGGAAGACCAATAAAATTATTAAGTATGATGAATGAATTTTCAGCAGCAGGATTACCAAAAAAATAAATGGGAGCACTAAAGATACTCTGAAAAACAACCTGAGGGTTTTGAAGGGGCGGGGGGTGGGAGGTTGGGGGAGCCAGGTGGTGGGTATTATGGAGGGCATGCATTGCATGGGGCACTGGGTGTGATGCAAAAACGATTAATTCTGTTACGCTGAAAAGAAATAAAAAAATAATAAATAAAAAAAATTACATTTTCAGTCAGTCCAAAAATTTTTACTAAATGACAAATTAAGCAATTTTATATTTATCTGGTGCAACATTAAAATTATTTTATTATGCAAACTACATCTAATGTATGTTCTCTTTCTTCTCTAACTAAAACTAAAACCCTCTGAGAATAGAGGCAATGTATCCTGTTTTTGCAGTCTTTGTATCTAGGATATTACCATATGTATAATAAGTACTTGTTAAATGTCTATTGATGAAAATATTAACTTAGTGATTTATACAGTTTTCAAACAAACTGGTATGTATCAAGAAAGAAAATATACGAAAGAAAGGCAATGGCAATTTTGGTTAGTTGTTCACCTAGAAAATGCAAGAGTATTTAATTAGAAACAAGTTGGTATTCTAGGAATTGGTTTCTCATGTTGTTTAGTTTCCAAAATTAATATGTAGTAAAAAATTAATCTGTAAAGTTTCTAAAATTTAAGACAAAGTTTAACATAACTGATTGAGCATATAATATATAAATAAACTCTTATACACACAAAATTTTTCAAAGGGAGGCATGAAAGAGAAGTTTCTACAGACGGACAGTCAGATTTATCTGTCTTGAAGATATATATCAAATTCCCAGTTGATTGGAGGCTAGGAGGAGACATTCAAGGGATTTCTACTTCCCAGAAAATTTACTCCATTCTGTCATAATATTAAATTTTTATAACTTTAATACATATTACTATGAGAATTTAATGTAATAATGACCTACTTTTTCTGTATCTTTTATAAGCAAGGGTCAAAAAAAGTCAGGGGACTCCACTGCCCTTTGTTTTATAATTACGTTTTTATACAATATGAAGTGAAACTGTAAATATGTGGCAATTAAATAGTCAAATAGTTAAATAGTTTCAGAGTTGCTGTGGTTCTATGCTTCAGTCATTCTGGAGTAGAACTGGAGCAGAAAGGTTTTGATCTAGTAAAGAACAGTTTGATAAGGGCTTTCCAGTTGGTTGCTGCTCTCAGGTCACAATATACTACAGTGTGACAGTAAAACCAAGATATCATTTATGCTTGAAATTTAATCTCAGTTTGCTCCGTGTTTTAGGCGGACTATTTCCAACCATTTTAATATGGTCACAAAATACACTAATCCACAATGCTTGACATAGCCTCCCTTGTAGTTTTGAAATCAGGAATTGTGAGTCCTTCAAATTTGTTCTTTTTAAAGATTATTTTGGCTACTCTGGGCCTCTTAAATTTTCACATAAATTTTAGGATCAGTTTATCAATTTCTGCAAAAAAAAATCTGTATTTTTTAAAGATAGAAACTATAGATCAATTTGGGGAGTTTTTCCATCTTAACAATGTTAAGTTGCATGATCCATGTATGTAGGATGCCTTTTTATTTATTAGGTCTTCCTTAATTTCTTTAACAATGTTATATAGTTTTTAGTGTACAAGTCTTACATTTGTTTTATTAAATTTACTCCCAGATATTTTTTCTTGCTGCTGCAAGTGAAACTGTTTCCTTAATTTCATTTTAGAAGTTTTCATGGCTCGTGTATAAAAATGAAAGTTTTTTTTAGATTGATCTTGTATCTTTCAAACTTGTGAACTCATTTATTAGTTCTACTATTTTTATTAGATTCCTTAGGAATTTTAAAATGTAAGATCATGTCATTTGCAAATAGTAGAAATAGTTTCAATTCTTCTTTTCCAAGATTGATGCTTTTATTTCTTTTTCTTGCCTAATTTTTCTGTCTGGAATCTCCAGTAAAATGTTGAATAGAAGTGATGAGAGGAGATATCCTTATTTTCTGCCTGATGTTAGAGAGAAACATCTAGTCTTCCACCATTATGATGTTAACTGTGAATATTTCACAAATGCTTTTTATCAAGTTGAAGAACTTCCCCTGTATTTTTGAGTTTGTTAAATGTTTTATCATAAGGAGGTGTTAGATTTTGTCAAATGTTTTTTCTTTACCTATTGAGATGATTATGTAATTTTTGTCCTTTTTTCTATTAATATGTTATATTATACTGATTGATTTTCAGATTTTGAAACATTCTTGCTTTTTGGGATGAATCCTAATTGGCTAGAGTATATAATCATTTTTATATGTTGTTGGATTAGTTTTGCTGGCATTTTGTTGAAGATTTTTGCATTTATATTGAAAAGGGATCTTCGTCTGTAGTTTTCTTGTGATGTCTTTGTGTAGTTTGTGTGTAAGTGGCCTTATAAAATGAGCTGGAAAGTGTTCTAACCTCTATAATTTTTTGGAAGACTTTGTGAAGGATTAGTGTTCTTTTTTAAATATTTGGCATAAATAATCAGTGACTACCTGGTACTTGGTTTTACTTTGTAAAAAGTTTTTTGGATTACCAATTCAGTGTCTTAACCTGTCATGGATCTGTTCAGATATTTTATTTCTTCTTGAGTCTGTTTCAATAATTTGTGTTTTTGTAGAAATTTGTCCATTTCATATAGATGATCTAACTGTTGGAACACAATTTTTATAGTATTTTTTAATCCTTTTTGTTTATGTAAATTGATAGTAATGCCCTTTCATCCAGAGTTTAGTAATTTGAATCTTTTCTTTCTCTTTTCTTATTCAGTCTATCTGAAAGATTACCAATTTTTTTGCTCTTTTAAAAGAAGTAGCTTTTGGGTTTGTTGATTTTCTTATTGTTTTTCTGTTCTCTGTTTCACTAATTTCTTCTCTGTTATTTCATTCATTTTGCCCGCTTTGTGTTTAATTTGTGTTTCTTTATTTTTAGTTTCTTAAAGTAGAAAGTTGGGTTATTATTTTTTTGAGAGTTTTTTTTATTAACTTATTTATTTTTATTTCTTTTCAGCGTAACAGTGTTCATTGTTTTTGCACCACACCCAGTGCTCCATGCAATACGTGCCCTCCCTAAAACTCACCACCAGGCTCCCCTAACCTCCCACCCCCCC
>PISX010034291.1:0-14142 GCA_004024625.1 Mellivora capensis
AAAAGAAACAAGATGGGATTGGGAGGGAGACAAACCATAAGTGACTCTTAATCTCACAAAACAAACTGAGGGTTGCTGGGGGAGGGGGTCGGGAAAGGGGGGTGGGTTAATGGACATTGGGGAGGGTATGTGCTATGGTTAGTGCTGTGAAGTGTGTAAACCTGGCGATTCACAGACATGTACCCCTGGGGATAAAAATTTGTTTATAAAAAATAAAAATTAAAAAAAAATAAATAAAACTTCACCAGTTCTTTTCACCCTTTCAGTCTGGAGGATAATTGTAGAAGGAAACTATACCTCAGGGCAAGATTCCTGTTGATTAACCAATAGAAAGGAGATCGGGATCAGAGCTCTTTGGGGTTTGATTCATCAAAAGTAATACTAAGCTAGCCATTCATTCAACAAATAGCAAGGTTTTTTTTTTTTTTAATTTCAATTCTCAATAGGTATTTTTTATCCTGTAAAGTTTGTAAATCAGTTTGTATTTTAAGCCAATGTGTGGGCCCCTGGGTGGTTCAGTGGGTTAAGCCTCTGCCTTCAGCTCGGGTCATGATCTCAGGGTCCTGGGATCAAGCCCCACATCGGGCTCTCCCCTCACTGGGGAGCCTGCTTCCCCTACCCCCACCTGCCTCTCTGCCTACTTGTGATCTCTGTCTGTCAAATAAATAAATAAAATCTTTTAAAAAATAAAAAATAAAAAAATAAAACCAATGTATACCTATGAGGGAGTGTTTCTTAATTTTTTCTGATATATCATTAGATGTTTGATATATTTGATGATCATTAGTATCTGAGGGATGCAGTCAGAGGGCCCTAGGTAGCTATTGCCTTAAATACTGAAACTGAAGATGTTCCTTAAGTAGTCCCATCAAGACAGACACCTGAAGAGATCTGGTTGAAGGTCAGGCCTCAGCAAGAATCTATCCCAGCTTATGGGTACTTTTATATTTTAGCAGTTTCCCTGTCTTCAAGCAAGAATCTGCTTTCATTGTTCTGTCCATCATTCCATTAGTCAAACCCACTCAGAGTTTTTTATTCTCAGTCTCTAAAAAATGAATGCCAGGAGGTCAAATAGCTCTGCTCTCTGCAGGCTCCAAAATAACATTCTATGGGGTTTTGGGTTACAAGTCCTGTATCAACTACCCTCAGTTCTCGGTCAGAGTTTGCAAAGCCTGCCTTGAGGACATCTCTGGATTAGATGTCATATTTGGCAGATCGTGAGCTTTGATGAATAAGCCGCAGGTTTGCTTTCTAGAAAGTCCGACCCCCCACTTTGAACGATTTTTAAAATCAAGATGTTTCATAGAGAATGTCTCAAAATTGTCAACTATCTTCTAAATACACTCCATTCTTGTACTTGAAAACTCGTTTTACTTTGTACTTAACAAAATCGTTCTTTCTATTTGAGAATGAGTTTTTTTTAATGAGAGAGAAATTCATGCCGTAGTCCCATTACGTACACTACACTACTGCCATGTTGAAAACCAGGAGAGTCAGAAAGTTAAAAATAGGGGGAGATGTGGGGAAAAAACTCATGGTTTCCTGTGTTGCTTGACTATTGTGGACCTTGTAGAGAGAGAGGGATAGTGATGGCCCTATCTGCCCCTTGCTGTCATGGGAAGTATTAGAGGATGCGCTCTGGAAACGTCTCTGCTTCACAAATGCAAGCCGTTATTATTACACCTGGTTGTTCAGGCTGAAAGGAAATTGATCTCTGAATAAAACAGTTTTAAGCAGGCAAGCCAGTTCCACAAAGTAGGCATTCCCATAGCCACGACCGAGCTTGACAGCATACAGTATACAAAAGCAAGACCTGCCATGAAAATATCAAGCCCAATCCATTATTAATTGGTAGGTACAGATGAAATGTTTGCTTTTGAATTACTGATGGTAGATCTCAAGGATGTCAGGGCAGAAGGCCACCTTACCTCACCAGGATGTGAAGGTGAGTGGTTGGCCCCCCCCAAAAAAAGGATGCAGGCCCAGGAGCAAAGAACTCCATCTATCCATAATACCCAAAGGAAATCAGGCAGAGGTGTTAAACTACATTATAATGTTATAATGTATATTTCACCACTCAACAGTCACTGTGCTACCTGCCGAGTTTATAAAAATGAATGAGGTTAAAAATATTTGCCCAGGAAGGTCATGTCCACGATCTAGTGATTGAGCTTCAGAGAAGTAAATGCTAGACTCATGCTTGCAGTTTCTTATAGAACACTGTAGGCTTAAACTGCATTTTGAAAGTAACAGTTTATGAGAAAAAACAGACTCGAGGCCTACCACTCAAAACGTACGGCAAGGCTTAACCAGAGAACTATCAAAAATAAGCATGTGAGCCTAATAACCTACTGGTACAGAGAGATCAGAACTGATATGCAGACCCAGCCCTATAGCCTTGTTGATCTTTTGCTCCCGGAAACACTGGTGTTTCTAGTTCCTCCTTCAAGATAGGTCCTGGAGAACTGTTTCACCGAATGTTGCAGTTCCTCAAAATTAAACCTCTCATCTGGGGCATGGCCTTCATCATCATTTCCTATCAGCATCAAGGGAAATAAATGTCTTTGCAGCATCTGTGCTTGCCTTTGGAACTACTTTGGATAGTTTCCACTCTTGGACATTTAGAGCAGTTGCTGAAGTCACTAAGCCACTTGCACTAGAGGAATTTCGTTCTATAGGATTTTAAGGTATTTTCTTAAGATCTTCACGTGTTGCTATGTCTCCCCCCTTGTTTGTGAAAACACTTGTTTTCAGTTGCCTCAAACCATTAGGTGTGGACAAAAGCATTTATCAACCAGGACGCCTATGAGGGACAGCTGCCTGTTTTGTGATTCTGGAGTTCATATAATGTGGGGGGCTTCCCTTCAAGGAGAACATCAAATTGTATGTGAAACTGGGTGATAAGTTGTTCATGAGGAAAGATACAAGTGACTCTGGCAGGGGGTTGAGTCTGTAAGACAAAAGGCAGAAGGAACTACATAAACATCACTCTACTTGTTGACTTGTTTTCCTATTTCATAAATCATTCCCAAATCATGGTATCTGTATGACCACTGTCAGGAGCCAAATTTCTGTTGGAATGGGAAGTTACAGATCATCAAGGGGAGGAGGCTAGAATGATCCATATGGTAATGGATTTGAGTTGGAGACATCCGTTTGAACTCCTACTTACTTTAATATAGATGCAGAGGGCTACATATAGAAATATTATGTAAGTATAGCCCCATGTGTTTTCTTACTCTGTGCAAAGATTATAGATGTAACGACACTCCCACATCAACAAGTACACTTAAAACAGAGATCTTGGGTTTTAAGACCGTTCTCAATAAAAGGAATCAAGACTCCTTGGGAAAATTGTTCTAGAAGGAGTAGGAAATATACAAGATGAGCCTAGAGCATCTTGTAGTGACAGAGAGGAATAAAGTGCCCCCAAACAGACATACACACATGCACACAATTATGGGGTTATTGACTAAGGGACCCGGGAACAACTGAGTTCATGTAATGTGGCTAAATAAAATTCTCAAAATGAGAAAGTTATAGAGTTGGAGAACAAACTAATAGCTGTTGGGGGTTAGGGATGGTGGGGGCAAAGGGGCTGGGAGTGAATCTAAAGAGACCCCCAGCAGATAGGTCTTCAAGTTGTTTGGATCGTTCTATGCATCTTGATTACGGTCATGGTGGTATGCATGCACACATGTGATAAGATGACCTAGAGATATATGTGGCTTTATTTTACTACCCCTTTATGGTATTACCCAGGTAAGCTGGTACAGTGGGCAGTAGGCGGATGCCTGAAAGCCACTCCTGTGCTGTACTGAGTGGTCTGCTGGGACTGTCAGCGTTAACTTGATCAGATTGGGGACAGCACCCGCATTGCCTACTCTCTGTAGTCCGAATAGGTCTCCAACTCAGTTAATGCCTACATTCATTTTAATGCCTCACGGACTGATGGGCATCAGTTCTACAAATAGTCCCAGGTGAACACACTGTTAGGGTTCTTCCTAGGGCCTTTGGAAAGGTGCCCATCAACTTCATGGTAAATCTGCTTCTGCTTTCCATGCTATGCTGGTACCATTACCCTATTAATCAATTGTGTATGAACTACCTCACAAAGGCGTGGAGTGTGGCAGTCTAACAGATGTAGTACTGTGGATGAGAAATGCATCGAAGGAAGAGTCCGATCTTGACCAGTGTGCTAAAGGGTCGGGTGTGAAATCCAGACAGAAAAAGCTACAGGTCGAAACCCTTCCTGATCCTAGGGCTTTGCCTTCAGAGAGCCAAAGCAGAATGGGAATGTTCCAAGTCAAGGGGATCTTTTTTAGTTCCATCATGGCTTTCATAAAGAGATTTTGTGAATCATCCATGCAAGGAAATGCAGGAATGGAGCCACATGGCTTCTCCCCATGTGAAATGGTTACTCACAGAGACTCCCTTATCTTTCTGAAGCTCTGGCTGCCTGGAAACCTGGAAGCCAGCTTGTCTGAAGTTCGGGAAAGGCCAGCTTGTGGTGTGGCGTTCGTTGCACTGGAGGGAGTCACGGCAGGCACCTCTACTCCATTTTACCTCCCTAGGAAAAGAGAGGGAACGCTGTCTGTCCTGAAGCACTCCTATTCAGGGACGCTTTCCTGGGAGCTGCATGTGAAAAGTTGGACTGGATAATAATTTAGTTCAATTAAATCAGAGGTTTTAAAATCTAGTGTTCATTGGAATCACCCAAAGTGCTTGTTTAAAAGGAATCGTCTGGGCAACCCCAGGGAGTCTATGGCAGGGGGTCTATGGATTTCATTTTGAAAAACCCCGAGTGGCCGTTCTTCGAGTGGGATTGGCATTGGGGACTGTTTGATTATTTTTGGTAATAGTTGCCTTGTATCTAGACTGCTGGGGGGAAAAGACTAATTAAAAACGTGGCCACCTACTTATCTTGCTGCTATAATTGCTCCGCAAATGCACACATAATGTAATGGTCCGATCTTTGGGTGTTTCCGTCTCCCCTTTCCTCTGTCACCTCTGATTGAGTGCTCTGTGGTCCTAAGATAAGATCCACAGTTTCCTCCCAGAGGGGGCAAATCTACAGCATCCGGGGCCTGGTACCATGGCTCTTCTCTTTCCTTAACGGTCTCCCCTCCTGCACCTGAACCACACAATGCCAATTAGGAACAGATGCAAACAGCATATGCCCTGAATGCACAGGCCTTCTGTTCTAAAAAGCACAGTCATCTCTGGTTTCCTAGTGCTTGAACTAGCAGAAATGTTAATTTTAGATAATTTCTCCTAAAAGTGTATGTGCTATCTCGCAAGCTGGGTAGGGTTTACAGACTCGGCATGGGGATTCACGGAGCATTTCCATCTAGCAGAGACTTCTCCTCCAACTGCACGAGGCAATCAGTAATATAGAAGCCGATTTCCTGGCTCTGAAGGAAAACTCTCCTGCCCTCTAATACTTCTAGGTGACTATGTGAGCCCTGTCACAGGGTCTCCACACAGAGGAATCTAGTTTGCGTGCAATGCTGGGCTTCAGTTTGTGGAGCAGGGGCACGATCCACAGGGTTTCAGAACAGGGACAAGGGTAGTTGGAATCAGCATTTGTGCGTTCTCTGTGGACTCCGAAGCTCATGTTCAAGCCCACTCAGAGCTCCCGTCTTGTGGACTGAGGGACAGCCAAATGAGGGTTAAGTTCGGTGTTGCTGAGTGCCTCTTGCATGCCCGGCCTCTCCTAGCTGAATTATCTAGTTTAACTTTCTTCCCAACTCTGGAAGGCAAACGATGTTTTTATGATCTGGGTTTCCCTTGGAAACAGAGCCTTGGGCAAGGATTAAGTGTTAACTTGCTTTCTGGAGGAGGGAGACTGAGGGAAAAGGGAAATGGCTAGGCCAGGCTAGGAAACAAAGCCAAGAGGTTGATGACTGTACCCATCACGGATGCACCACAGGCCTTGAAGAGCCATAGCTGATGGCTCAGGAGGCCCACCCAGGCCCGTGGGTGGGGCATCTTTGAACAGGCTGGGGGAGACACTATGTTTTGGAACATTCCATGGGAGGGAGAACAGGAGAAGAGACTTAGTTGCCTGACTTTTTCCATCTTCCATCTCTCATTGGTTCAGGTTTGCTCTGGGGAGTATTAACTGCCTCATACCTGAACAGCCCTTGTAGCAGCTGTTCTAGAAGCCAGATCCTACTCCTTGTGGTGTGGTGTTGCACTGGAGGACAGAATTGGTTGAAGGAGTCGAGAGACTACAAACCTGTAGTCTCATCTTCAGGCAGCAAAACCACAGGAGCCTATGTAGAGTTGATTAGTGTATCAGTGGGGTCATCTGGGAAGCAGACACTGCAATGGAAGTAGGGGGTGGAGGGGGTTCATTCCTGTGAATGATGAGGGAGGAAGAAGCGCTATTAAGCAGCTGGAGGCCTCAAGCCTGCCATTGATCTGGCCAATCCCCCAGACAGCCAGGGCCTGGTCTGCCCTGCTCAGTCATTGGTCAGGGGCTTCCTCAGCTCAAAAGCTGGCACGCTAGCAGACAGCATCGGAAAACTCTGCTCCTCCATGGGCAAGATCTTTAGTTTTTGTTTGTTTTTAAGGCTTGTATTTATGCATTTGAGAGAGAGAGAGCATGCACACACCTGAGCCCGAGCAGGGGGAACGGGGAGGGACAAGCAGACTTCCCACTGAGCGTGGAGCCTGATGCAGTCCTCCATTGCAGGTCCCTGAGATCGCCACCTGAGCCAAAGGCAGACATTTAACTGACTGAGCCACCGAGGTGCCCCAAGGGCAAGAACTTTTTTGAAGGACTGTAAGAGCAATTGGCCACAAAGGTGGTGGGAGTGAAGTTCATAGTTGAGATCAAGGGTAAAGTGAACAGGAGCAAAGTTGAGGAAGTACAAAAGATAAATCTGATGGGGGATTACGCCCACTGGATGGAGAGAAGAGAGACTTGATAGGTTTTCTAAGTTATTTAAGTTCATACTGCTAGGAAGTATAGTTGTCAAGATTTGAACTCAGTTTTTTTTTCTGTTCTAACTCATGCATCATGTGTGAGTCACCATAATGGCGATAATAGTAAAAATAATAAGAATAATAATAGTAAAAAAGGAAATCATCCATAATCTTCTATTTACAAGTAAATTGCTTTCAAGTTTTATTTGCTTTCAAGATTCTCTAAGTAATTTTTTTAGTTATACATTTTAACATATATACACTGAAAAATGTGCTCATTTACAAACGTTTAAGCATATTTCCCCATAGATACATTAATGTTAGGACTGTGCTTTTGTTTATTTTGAAAAAATGTTATTTATTTATTTATTTTAGAGAGAGAGAGAATGCACGAGCGCATGTGAGTGGGGGGAGCAGAGGGCGAAAGAATCTCAAGCAAAGTCCATACTGACCACCGCCCCACACAGGGCTCCACCTCCTGACCCTGAGGTCATGACCAGAGCTAAAACCAAGAGTCAGGTGCCCAACCCACTGATCAACCCAGGTGCCCCAGGACCCTGTGCTTTTAAATGTCTACAATAATATTCCATTATATGGTAATACTATAATTTGCCATCCATTCTTTTGTTGGTTAATATTTAGATTTTTCCTAACTTTGGTAAATTGAATGTTTATATGCACGTTGAGTCTCTCCAGTCACTCCTAGAGCTAAGGAAATTCATGACAAATTTGTCTAATTTTAAAATTCCAGTTTGACATAATAATACAGTGATTTAAAACCTAGCTCAAGATTTAGCTCATTTATGTCTTTGATTTTCAAGACTGTCATAATTGCCATTCTCTTTATGAGGGCTATGACACAAAATAGACACTGTTGAAGAGGTTTATCGTTAATAATGCTAGATATAAATCCATACTTCAAATAGTCTCATTGTTAATTCTGCAAGTTTGATGTCAACTTCTTGTCATGTCACATTGATTCATCATTGTTTTTTTAATCTCTTTTTTTTGTCGAATAAAGAGTTCATATTGGAGTAGCAATTTTAGCTTTGCTTTTTTGTTTGCTTGAACTTATATTATTAGTGCTACCTTCAGTCATGCAGGCTTGCACACATGCGCTCTTGTATACGCTCTCATTCTCCAACCCCCTTCTGGAAGAAATAATTTCTAGCTCCTTAACCACTTTATGAGGGTTCATTTAGTTAAAACCAGATGACATGACCCATTTGTCTTAATAGCTGTGTGGGTGTAAACAGCATTCCACTGCAATGTGCTGCATTACGTAACCCATTGCGCGAGGCACTGTCCCCATGAGTGCTCTGTGACTTTAGATGTAAGGGTGCCTCGTAGTCAATAGTGGTAAAGCTTCTTTTCTTCCTTTGTTATTCATACATAGCTATAACTAGAAATTCTAATTTTTTTCCCTCCCATTTTCCACTGAAGTCCTAGTTCCCTTTCCAGGATCCAGTTCCAGATCTCACAGTGGATCATCTTGCATCCCCTTTGAATGTGAACACCCCACTTTGGAGACCACTTTTCCAAAAGATATGTCTGGTGTTTGCACTCTTTAAGAAGCTTCTTCTGTTGTGTGCATCAGGCTTCTGCTGTCCAACAGTTATCAGGGATGAGTGGGGGTAGAGTTAGTTTTTTCTACAGAGTAAGCATAACTTTGAATAAAAAGCATTACTATTAAATACAGTTTTATCTTTTCTCAGAAATTTTAAAAAATGGTAATAGGAATCTAATCATTACTGTGCACAAACGTGTAAGATTACTTATAATGCATTGTATCATGTTGCTAGTTAGGAGTCACTGATATGTAACCAAACTATTTATATAATTAAGCACCAATATTTTCAAGTTCATGTACCCCTGTGAACATAGTTAGTTAATAGACCTCCCCTGAGAGGTAGACCATTTTTCTTTGCCTTCCAGTTTTTTTCCCTGTGCTTATTCATTGATCTATCCATTCATTCAACAAGAGTTTAAGGAGTGCCTTTAATAATAATAAATAAAAACTAATATTTATTGATCTAGATGGCTTGTTCCAGTCCCTGTTCTAGGCACATTAAGTATATGAACTTCTTTAACTCCTACAGTCATCCTTAGGGAGATTTTCAAAGGCTCCTTACACAATCTCTAGTTGCCACAGACATTTTCAAATTAACCTTTAGCATGCTGGCTTATAAAGCCTTGGTAAGAGGGAAGCTACAAACCAACAGCCTGGACCTCCTGACAAGGCTTTTCTTGTACTCCAGATTGGCAGCCTTATGGGTTAGCTGGCAAATGGGTCTGAACAACATGTCTAGGTGTGGTAGTTGGTTGCTAAGGTTGAGTAACAAGATGTCCATGGTCCTACAGCTAGCAGGTTGATTCAGTAAGCTGAGGAGAATGCTAAGTCATGGAAATAGAGAAAAACATATCCTGCTCTAAAGGAGCTCCCAGGGGGCACCTGGGTGGCTCAGTCTGTTAAGAGTCTGCTTTTGGCTCAAGTCATAATCCCAGGGTCTTGGGATTGAGTCCCAAATCAGGCTCCCTGCTCCACAGGAAGCCTGCTTCTCCCTCTCCCACTCCCACAGCTTGTGTTACTCTCTTGCTGTCTCTCTCTCTGTATCAAATAATAACCCTAAAGTCATTGAATGAGTTCATTTTGTGAATGCCATTCCATAAACTGAAATTTATCTGGATGTGATCAGTGACGCAAATGATTCTGGTACATCATATTCAGATATTTGTTATAAGAATGGGCCCATTCCTTCCTGTAGTCCAGATAGATGGCTTTCTTAAAATGTTGTGTTTATGGATCCTTTTGAGGGCCCAGGGTGAGTGATGTTAAGGACTTTTACAGGCAGAGACTAAGTTTACACCCTTCTTGGTGGTGAGATCTTTATTGGAAAGAAAGTCAGAAATTTAAGCAATGATCCAGATTTCCAGCGGGAGCTCTAACATAGAAAGGGCTTCTAGATAATCATTCCCATCTATATATTTTTTAAAGAATTGTTTATTTTAAAGAGGGAGAGGGAGAGAAGCTTACTCCCTGCTGAGCATGGAGCCCGATATGAGGCTTGATCCCAGGAACCTGAGATCATCTCTGAGCTGAAACCAAGAGTTGAATGCTCAACTGACTGAGCCACCCAGAGGCTCCTCATCCCCATTTTGAAATTAAGAAAAAAAAAACTGAACAAACTGAAAAAAAAAATCTTTGATTTGTCTTGGGCCTATCCAAAAACTAAGGTGACAAGACAGTAAATATGGAGGGGCACATGATTCTGGAGCATAACTGGCAAAATAATCCTTAGAGCAGGAGCTACTGGAGTCATAAAACAGTAGGAACACAAATAGGAATTTTGATAAATTACTGAAGAGAGGGAGTACTAGTGTGAGAGGGGAAAACACCTACAGATTATATTTCTTTGGGGGTTTCCATACTTTCCTGGGTTTTATCTCTAGGAACTCCACTAAGTTCTCATGATGAAGAGCAAGGAAGAGACCCTTTTGGCTGTGGCAAGAGGAGGGAAAATGAACCAGTGTGAATTTTGCCCCGAGCATTCTTGATAATAAAGAGTTCCTCTCCAGGAGAAAAGACTGCCAGCATCTTATCCCACCTGGGGGAAATATAGTGCTCCTACTCTGCCCCCCTCTAGTTGTTCTGTCTCACCTAAGAAGGGTAAAAAAAGCTAAGAAACACTTGTGAAGGTCACAGTCCAGGGATAATGGCCCACTAAAATACTGAGATTTAAGTATAACAGTGTAAAATTCTCTTAAATCTCCATAGTTTACCACCACACCGACAGGGCTCCAGTGTAATCACAGGATTTTAGCTGAAAGACTGTCAAAACAGACTTATTGTAAAGAGGCATATTTAGGGAAGCCCAAACACAACACAGGAGACAAAAACATAAAATGCTCAATTAAAGCTAGAGAAGGCAGAAAATGAAGGGAGAAAAAAACCCCAAAGAATAAGAACAATAAAGAGAAAACAGTTACAAACTCGATAACCAATGACATCAATAATGATTGAAATGAGAATGATCTAAATATGCCAATCAAAGTAAAGACATTGTCAGAGTAGATAAAAAAATAAGACCCAACTATACATTGCCCACAAAAGCTCCACTTTAAATAAAAAGAGTAAGACATACTAGAAGTAAAGGATTGGACAAAAATATGTTATGCTAACACTAATCAGAGGACAGCTGGAGTAGCTGTATTACTCTCAAAGTAGATTGAGAACAAGGAAAATATCAGGGAACAAGAGAAATGACATGGTAAAGGGGTCCATGCCTTAAGAAGATATAAGAATCCTTTCTATGTAATGCCCCTAACAGCAGAGTACCAAAATACATTAGACACAAACTGGTAGAATTAAAAGGAGTAATACATAACTATACTACTAACAGTTCAGTTGCAACAATCGATAGATCACAGAGGCGGAAAATGACTAAGAATACAGATCAGTCAACTCGATCTATTTAGCATTTATAGGACACTCAATCTAACAAGAGCAGAAAACAAATTCTTTTCAAGCTCACATGGAATATTCATCTTAGACTATATTGTGGATCATAAAACACATTTAATCAAATTTAAAATGGTCAAAATCATATGCATATCTCAGATCACAACGAAATTAAGCTGGAAATCAGTAACAGGAAGATAGCTGGATAGTCACAAAATACTTGGAAAATACACTGCACACTTCTAAATAACACATGAGTCGAAAAGTCTTGAGAAATTTAAAAATATTTTTAGCTAAATGTAAAGGAAAATACAACTTAGTAAAATGTATGAGGTCTAGTGCACACAGTGTTTGAGGGAAATTGATAGTCTTAAAAACCTGTTATAAAAGATGTGCTAAAGTCAATGATGTAAGATTTTGCCTTACACAACCAGACAAAGAAGAGCAATTTAAGCCTAATGCAAGCAGAAGAAAAGAAATAATAAAACCTTGTGCAGAAACAAATGAGAAAAATCAACAAAATCAAAAGCTGCTTCTTTGAAAAATCAATAAAATTAATAAATCTCCAGCCAGGCTAACCATGAAGAAAGGGAAACCATAAATTACTAATATCAGTAATGGAAGTGCCATGATCACTGCTGACCCTCTTGATACTGAAAGGATAATAAAGGAATGCTATGAACAAGTCTAGGCCCCTAAGTTTGATAATTTCCATTAAATGGAAAATTCCTTGAAAGACAAAAACTACCAAAATGCACAAAGGAAGAACTCAACAGCCCTATATCTATTTAAAAACTTGAATCAATAATGAATAACCTCCCTACAAAAAGGAAGAGCTGAGCCTAGATGGTTTCACTGGCAAATTCCTCCAAACATTTAAGGAAGAAATGACACCAATTCTTCACAGTTTCAGAAAATAAAAGCAAAAGATGCCTTTCCCAAATTATCCTATGAGGACAGCATTACTGTCATGCCAGAACCAGATGAAAGCATTATGAGAAAGCTACATACCAATATCTCCCATGCATGTACATTCAAAAATCATAAAATATTAGCAGATGAAAACCTGAAATGTATATAAAAAGAATTATACTCCATGAATGAGTGGGATTTATCTCAGGTATACAAGCCTGCTTCAACAGGTGAAAATCAGTCTAATCCACTACATTCAAGGGGCTAAAGAAAAATCATGATTTTTATCAGCTGATGCAGATGAAGTATTCAACTAAATGCAATACTCATTCATAAAAAAAAAACTGAGCAAAAATGGAAATTGAGAGTACCTCTTACATCTTGATAAAGAATGCCCTAGGGGCACCTGGGTGGCTCAGTGGGTTAAGCCTCTGCCTTCTGCTCAGGTCATGATCTCGGGTCCTGGGATCAAGCCCCACATCGGGCTCTCTGCTCAGCAGGGAGCCTGCTTCCCCTCTCTCTCTGCCTAGCTCTCTACCTACTTGTGTTCTCTCTCTCTCTGTCAAATAAATAAATAAAATCTTAAAAAAAAAGAATGCCCTACAGATAACATCATATTTGATAGTTAAAAAGTAGACGCTTAGGGTGCCTAGGTGGCTCAGTTGATTAAGCATGTGACTCAAGCTATTCTCAGGGTTGTGAGATTGAGCCCTGCATCGGGCTCCACAGTGGGACTGAAGCCTGATTAATATTCTCTCTCTCTCTCTTCCTCCTTTTCTGAAAAAAAGGGGGGCACTTTACCTCTAAGATCAGAAACAAAGTAGAGAGGTCTTCTCAACAGTCTTCTTCAATATCATACTGGAAATCCTATCTTATTCAATAAGACAGGAAAAACAATCAAAGAGGGAGAGAGGGAAAGAAAGAAAAGGTATATAGATTTGGAAGGAAGAAATAAAAATTGTTTATAAATGACTTGATTGTCAAAAAAAAACCACACAAAAAACAAGTGACTTGATGGTCTATATAGATTAACCCCTCAACACACTCCCCCCAAAATACTATAGCTAAGAAGAGAATATAGTAAGGTCATAGGACATAAATTTAGTATCTTAAAGTCAATTGCTTTTCTGCATACCAGCAAGGAACAATTGGAATGAGGAATTAATATAATGCCAGTTATAATAGCACCAAAAAATTAAATATATATATATATGATATACATATTGATATAATAAACGATTGAATAAATAAATAGGAAAATAGACAAATCTGTGCAGAAGAATTCCAGAATTTATGTAATATTCTGTCCTAAAAGGAGGTGGAGCATAACTCACCACTCCTTAATTGTGGACTGTGCCAGGTGATCTCCTTTCAGAGTTCAGCACTAGAAGTGGGAAATAAAAGAGTAATTTTCCAGTGGAGTAATATGACAAACACTACCTGAGCCATGTGATCAAGATAGCAACAGTGACATGCTGCCTGGGTGGCTCAGTTGGTTACGTGTCTGCCTTTGGCTTAGGTCATGATCTCAGGGTCCTGCGATCGAGTCCTGTATAGAGCTCCTTGCTCAGCAGGGAGCCTGCGTACCCCTCTGCCTGCTGTTCCCCTCCCTACTTGTGCACGCTTTCTTTCTCTCTGACAGATAAATAAGTAAAATCTTTAAAAAATAAAGATACCTGTCTCACATTGAGGTCCTTTATCCATTTCGAGTTTATCTTTGTGTACGGTGTAAGAGAATGGTCGAGTTTCATTCTTCTACATATAGCTGTCCAATTTTCCCAGCACCACTTATTGAAGAGACTGTCTTTTTTCCACTGTATATTTTTTCCTGCTTTGTC
>PISX010034292.1:0-14200 GCA_004024625.1 Mellivora capensis
AAATAACAAAGGTTTATTTCTCCTTGATTCATCTTACATGTGAGTTATCTGGAGGCTCTGCTCTATGTTATCCTAGCTAAGGAATGTGGACAGATGGAACCTTAATCTCTGTCCTGTTGCTAGTTGCCACAATAGAGGGATGGTGATAGTAGTGAATCACACAAAGTGGCTCTCAAAGGCTTCTGTTTATATTTCAGTGGCAAGAGCAAGTCATATGACATATACCTAACTTCAAGATGATGGGCAAGTATAAACTTATCATATATGTGAAAGGAGAATTGAAATATGGCAGTTTTAATTTTTACCACAGTTAGATACTCTCCCATTGACATTTTTAACTATTTTGTGACTCACTCCCAGCTGACCATTATCTTTCAGGGTTGACTTTGTCTTTCTTTAGATAGGTTCCTTCATTCATCAGCTGTTTATTAAGCATCTGTTATGTGCCAAGCACTTTTTAAGTGCAGTGAACATGATTTCTGCTGTCAGTGGAGCTCACAGTCTATGGGAGGACATGAACAATTAGCAAATAAGCAAGCTAATTTCAGATACTGATAATTGCTATGGTGGTAGGAAAAATACAAGGTATTGGTATAGAGAATGGAGGTAAGGTTGGAGTTATTCTTGATTGGGTGGTCAGGGAAATGCTCTTGGGTAGGTAACATCTGAGCTGAGAGGTAGAAGCCCTGGGAGTATATAGGAGGAATGTTTAAGCAGATGGAATGGTTTGGCCAGAAAATGGAAATGAACTTGGCATGTTGAAGGATAGAAGTCCAGTGTGGCTAGAGGATTTAGGAGGAAACCGATATAGTCCAAAAGAGAAATGATGGTAGTATGGTCTAGGATGGTGGTAACAGAAATGGAGAGAAATGAATAGTTTGGGAATACATTAAAAAGGCAGAATCAGGAGTGCTGGGTGGCTCAGTGGGTTAAAGCCTCTGCTTTCGGCTCAGGTCATGATCCCAAGGTCCTGGGATCAAGCCCCACATTGGGCTCTCTGCTCCACGGAGAGCCTGCTTCCTCCTCTCTCTCCCTGCCTGCCTCTCTTGCCTACTTGTAATCTCTGTCTGTCAAATAAATAAATAAAATCTTAAAAAAAAAAAGGCAGAATAGTGGATTGGAGATGGGGAATTTATGAAAAGAGAAAATAAGAATGAATCCTTTGGAGTGTTCAGCAACTGGGAGGATGGTGGTTCTATTTACTGAATTAGGAACAGTTGAAAGGATCAGATTTGAGAGGGTGGATATTAAGGGTTCTATTTTCAGTATGTTAAGTTCAAGAATTATTGACTGTGGAACTGACATCCACATGGAGCTACTCACAGGCAGTTGGTGATACGAGTTCAGAGTTGAGGGGAAACATTGAGAGGGGCATTTTTTTTTAATGAGGTCAATATGTTTAATTTGGTTATAGTTAAGTTTTAGACTGGGCTTCATTATATATCATTAAGGCAGTGTGTGATTCATATGCTGGAAAAGGGTGTTCCCTAAGAGAAGAGGGCATTTTCAAATTTCAACATATATTCTGATTTCAGCCCAGGGGACATGGTGGTAACAAACCACTGTAATGGATAGGGATATGTGGTAATCCTTGCAAGTGTTAGAGTGTAAGAAGGTTTAAAAACTATTGTTATAAAAGGACCCTAGCATCATCTTTGATTTAATTCTCAAAGAGTAGTCTACCCTTTCTTTTAAGGTGTTAGGGTATACTCCCCTTTGTTGTTGTCCCCCCCCGCCACCGACTTCAAAATTAGGCACAAGTGTTATAGATTGGTAACCTTAGTCCAAATCATGAAGATAGAACATTAAAATTAGTTTATATTAGCTTGTCTTTTTTGAAGTTGTATATCTTATTGGAATATCCTTTCATACATAGTGTCTTATCTATCTTGAAAGCATCAGAAGTACCTTTAGTAGCTGAACAGGGGGTCAGAAGGGATCTTTAAGGTAATGTTGTCTTATATATGTATATATTTATGTACATTTCTGAGTTTAAGAAGACTTTTAGAAAGGATTAGAGTATTTTTCCTCCCTATAAATGTTTCCAGAAAAATACTGTAATATATTAAGAGAGAATAAGATACTCAGCAAAACATAATAAGATAATCATCTACTTGGCTTTAGAAACCCTAAGTCTTCCTTCCTAAAGATTCAGGTGTGTAGCCATTTAAGAAGAGAAGTATATTATACTATCAAGACATTTTATAACTTTTTAAAAAATATTTTTTTCATATTTTTGACTTCCAGTTAACATACAATTTAATATTAGTTTCAGGTGTAGAATTTAGTGATTCATCACTTATATACAACACCCAGTGCTCATCACAAGTGTCTTCCTTAATACCCATCACTCATTTAACCCATTCCCCCACCCACTTCCTCTCCAGTAACCCTTAGCTTGTTCTCTGTAGTTAAGAGTCTGTTATGGGGGTGGGGAGGGGGAAAGATTTTCTTTTAAAGTAATGTCTACACTCACCTCGGGGCTTGAACTCACAACCTCAGGATCAAGAATCACACACTCTACCAACTGAGCCAGCCAGGCGCCCCACTGTCAGTACATTTAGTTTAGTTAAAAGATAATACTTGCATTTGATACAAAATTCAGGAAGTCCAAAAGGGAAAAGTCTCCCTCTCATCTCATCTCCGAGCCATACTTACCCTCTCTTCTTGTTTAGCCTTTCAGAGAGATTCAGTGAATATACAGGCAGTCGCTCCCATACACATTTTGTTTTTACATAAATTGTAACATACTTTTCTGCACCTTCTGTTTATCAGTGATATTTATGTGTAACTTAATGATAGCCAACATTTACAGAGTGATTAACCATGTGCCAGGCATTGTGGCAAATGGATTATTTTATTTAATCCTCACAACACTACCCTGGAAATAGGTTAAGTAATTTGCCTTTAGTCACATAACTATTAAATGGTTAAAGTGGGACTCAAACCCAGGGAATCTGACTCTAGGACTTGTGTCACCTGGTTACAACATACGGCTTCATCCTTTCAGTTTAATCACCTAAGAAAAGTACAACTTCATATTACTTCTTTCAGATGCAAACTAAAACATAATCTTATTTATTGTCTGTCAAATTCTCAGGGGTAAAAATTCATAATACAGAATCTTCTATCATCAAGGGTGCCGATAGTGATCATTGCCCACCTCTGTCTGCAGGAGTGTGGATTGGAGGGCAGCTGTCCATCTGCCCATTTCCCAGGCTTACATAGTTGCCCAGTTCAGTAAATGCAGCAGTTTAAAATAGAAGTTTAAAAGCATTGTTTTGGGGTTGGTTAAGTTGTCTGCCTTCAGCTCAGGTCATGGTCCCAGAGTTCTGGGGTCAAAACCCATATTTATTGGGCTCCCTGCTCATTGGGTAGCCTGCTCTCCCTGTGCTACTCCCCATGCTTATACTCTTGCTCTCTCTCTGTCAAATACATAAAATCTTTAAAAAAAAATAATAAAAGCATTGTTTTTATGAAAACTAATTGGAATGGTTTAGATAGACTAGATGAAGGGAAGTGTGACTCAAAAACTTCATATCAACTTAGGTGTAGCTTACAAAGCTAAAGATACGTGAAGTAAAACCATAGTCATTTAGAATTTTGTACTGGGGCACCTGGGTGGCTCAGTGGGTTAAGCCTCTGCCTTTGGCTCAGGTCATGATTCCAGGGTCCTGGGATTGAGCCCCACATCAGGCTCTCTGCTCAGCAGGGAGCCTACTTCCCCCTACCTCTTTCTGTCTGCTTCTCTTCCTACTTGTGATCTTTCTCTCTGTCAAATAAATAAAATCTTAAAAAAAAAACAGACCAGAATTTTGTACTGATAGTGCTTTGTGAGTGGCATTAGTTCTTGGGCCACTTGAAAGAAATCCAATGTAAAAATCATAGATGATGCATATGCATTATTTTAAGGTACACGTGTACATCTCTGTTTTAAATGAATCTTCAATTTTAAATGATATTTTGACTAATAATAAATTACCACTCCCAGTCACATTATATAAAAGGGCCTCTATCATATATTTGAATATGAATATAATCATATTTTTTGACCCAATAATGAACTTATCCAGAGGAAATAATCAATTTTGATTAAATATATATATCTATTAAAGTATTTTCTGATGGGCCCCTGGCTGGCTCAGTGGGTTAAGCCTCTGCCTTTGGCTCAGGTCATGATCTCAGGGTCCTGAGATTGAGCCCCACGCCGGGTTCTCTGCTCAACAGGGAGCCTGCTTCCCCCGCTCTCTCTGCCTGCCTCTCTGCCTACTTGTGACCTCTCTGTCAAATAAATCTTTTTTAAAAAAAAGTATTTTCTGATATAGCAAAAATAAAAATATTCTTATGATAGTATAGTCATTTAAATCATTTTCAAAAAGACTTTCTAATATGTAGGAAAACCATGTTAATGATAAAATGCAGCCTATTAAACTAAACTGCATGGTGGGGCACCTGGGTGGCTCAGTTGGTTAAGCATCTGCCTTTGGCTCAGGTCATGATCCCAGCATCCTCGGATTGAACCCTGCATCCAGCTTCCTACTCAGTGGGAAGACTGCTTCTCCCTCTCCCTCTGCAGTTCCCCCTGCTTGTGCTTTCACTCTCTCTCTCTCTCTGTCAAATACATACATAAAATCTTAAAAAACAAGCAAACAAAAAACTAAACTGCATGAGAGGAGAAGCACCAGAATAGTATTGGTGGTTGAATTATTAGTGATTTTTTTTAAATTTTAATTTGACTTGTTTTTATAGCAAGTAATACTTGTATGGAAGGCAAAATTTTGTATAAAGGGAGCATAAAGTAAAAAAGTTTCTATACTGTTCCCCAGCTGTGTGGTTCACCTCTGTGGAAGCATTCAGTGTTTGTTAGGATATTCTAATATGAGAGAGGTCATTGTTATCCATGTTTATTTTATTTTTTATTGTTTTTTAAAGATTTTATTTATTTGTCAGAGAGAGCACAAGCAGGGAGAGTAGCATGCAGAGGGAGAAGCAGGGTTCTCACTATGCAAGGAGCCCTGATGAGGGACTCTATCCCAAGACCTTAAGATTATGCTTGGCCTGAGCTGAAGGCAGGCCCTTAACCAACTGAGGTACCCAGGCGTCCTTATCCATGTTTATTTCTGATTTTTTTTCCCCTTTTATGCAGCATACTTCCTTCTGCCTCCAAATCTAGGGATGTGGAGTTACAGAGGGAGGGACAGGACCATAGACTTCCTGCCCACATGTTTTTGTTTCTCTCTCTCCCCCCACCCCCACTTCCACATTACTCTTCTTGAGACAAAGTTGACTGCATCTACAGTCGTTAAAGGGAATACTACCTCTAACCCAAAGAGCAAGGACATGACACGCCATTTAAACTGTATCATTGCAGAACATTGCTATATATATATATATATAGCTATGTATAACATTATATATATATATAGCTATATATAACATTGATATATATATATATATATATATATCCCACACATAAGCTTTGCTGTCTGATCTGTTTCTTTTATGAACATTTTTAATCCTCTAGAGAGGATGGTATAATGAATATCCATCCGAATTACCCAGCTTCAGCTATTATCAGTGTTTCTTGTTTCATTGATTTTCCCTTACTCTGTAAATCCCAAACATCATCTTTTCTTCCATATGATGTATGTATATGTATCTCTAAAAGACTCTTTTAAAAAAAAAGATGTGATAATAATAATACCATTCAACTAGAAATGACTAATGGTGTTTTCTTACTGTCATATACTGCTAATGGAAATGTAAAATGATACAACCTTTCAAAGTTTGGCAGTTTTCTTAAATAGTTAAACATATACCTACCACCATCCCACTCCTAGGTATTTACCCAAGAGAAATTAAAGTATCTGTTCACGCTGAGACTTGTACAAGACTCTTCATAGCACCTTTATTAGTAATAGCCCAAACTGGAAACAACCCAAATGTCTATCAGCAGATGAATGGAAAAACAAATTTTGATATGCTCACACCATAGAGTACTGCTCTGCAGTAAAAAGGAATGGACTGTTGATACATATAACAGCATGAATGATTGCCAAAATAATTATGTTGAGTGAAAGAAACCATACCCCCCCTCCAAAGAAGAGTAAATACTATGTGATTCTGTATAAAGTAGTAGAAAATGCAAACTAATCTGTAGTGACAGAAAGCAGATCAAGTGTTTGGGGAAGAAGTATAAAGGGACACAGAAAATTTTTGAAGATGATGGATAAAGGGGCACCTGGGTGACTTTGTGGGTAAGCATCTGCCTTCGGCTCAGGTAATGATCCCATGGTCCTGGGATGGAGCCCTGTATTGGGCTCCCTGCTCAGCGGGAAGTCCGCTTCTCCCTCTCCCTTTGCTTGCTGCTCCCCCTGCTTCTCTATCAGATAAATAAATAAAATCTTAAAAAAGGATGATGGATAGGTTCCATGTATTGATTGTGGTAGTGGTTTAATGGATATGTGTGTGTGTATATATATATATACACACACACTAAATATTAAATATGTACAGTTTATTATACTTTAGGGTTATAAACAAGTAATTCCTTAATATCACATATCCACTTAATATTCAAATTTCCCTAATTATTATACATTTTAACAGCTTTTAAAAAATAGGATCTTAAGCAATGTATTCATTTGATGCAATTTGATGCACACATTGTATTCAGTTGATGCAATGTCTTTTAATATATAGCCTCCTTCTCTTTATTTTTTTTTCTTGCAAAATATTTGTTGAGGAAACTGAGTTTTGTGTCCCAAAGATTTCTGTTTTCTGGATTTTTCTAATTATATCTTCGTGGTAGTGTTTAACAGGTTCCTCTCTGACTTCTATTTCCTTTAAACTGATAGTTGGTAAAAAGCAGTTGAAGCTTACGTTCAGGCTAGATTTTTTTTGGCAAGAATATTTAAGTGTTGTGAAGTGTATTTCCTATTGTATCACATCAGGAGACATATAATGTCTGACTGTCTCCTTGTTTGTGATGCTAAAGTTGGTGAGTGGTTTGGATGTTATCGGCTTCATATATCCATTAAAAAGTTCTCTATCAGCTTCCGTATCTGTTTTGGCTTTGTATTCATGCTCAAATTGAACAATCATTTCTGGAGAAAAGCCGAAAATATGGAAATAAAGCTCTAGGAGAGTGTGATTTTTTTGAGTACCTAAGAGTTTTTACTGTGGTTGCTTAAATAGAGAGCTTTCCTTTATTTCATTTTTACAGTTTCTGTTTGTCTTCAGGACTCAGATCTGGTGTGACATGAGATGTATTTCTAGAAACTTGATTGCCTCTCAAATTAGATTCACTGCTGCTGCTTTTTTAACAACCTGTACTATCTGTTTGTCTTCTGTAGCACTTACTGTTTTATATTTATTGACTTTTTTACTTTCTTGTCACTCTCCTTCCACCCCAGGCCATGAGCTTCTTGAGAAATAAGACATGTACTTCTTATTCATCTCTTGATACATAGGTGCTCAGTAAATGAATGTTGAATACATGTGCTTTCTTTAATCATTTAAAAAACGAACTTTAAAATGCTAGTACTTTGATTGTGATGATATTCAGTTGCTCACTAGAGGATATACACTATATAAGGAGATATTTTTGTGTCTTTGTATATATCTAAATTAAGAATTATTTAATTACCTTTTAGACTGTGTATCTGGAGGTGTGAGATGCAGCTCCTGCTCATGAGTAGTTTTGAAGTCTAGTTGGCAAGAGGAGACACACCTGGATCAGTCAGTGCTTAGTCATGTCTTCATTTAGGCCCTCAGTTATTTGTTGATTGTTAGAGTCCTAAACTATGTGACATTAATTTACTATGTACCATAAAAAGGTGGTGAAAGAAGATATTATTGAAGATAGTAATCAAGAAATAATTGAGAGAGGAAGATTTTAACTCAGTCATGGTCTGATAGGCTGTGATGGAATTGAAAGGGACATTTCTGTTTCATAAAAGAAGAAACATTCTGTTTCCCAAAAAAGTGAAACATCAGGAAGGGCAGGAAGTATTAATAGCAAAACAAATGAGACTTACTGTTATAAAGTATGCTTTCTCTGTCTAACGGCGGTTACAATGAGCCTTTATGCTTTTCTCTGTTTCTTTTTGTGAAAGTGTTAATATGTTTCACTTCTTAAATCTGCCATCTTCTGGGATGCTTGGGGGGCTCAGTCGACTAAGGGGCCTGCTTTCGGCCTAGGTCGTGATCCCAGGGTCCTTGGATTGAGCCCCACATCGGGCTCCTTGTTTTTGGTTTTTTTTTTTTTAGATTTTATTTATTTAACAGACAGAGATCACAAGTAGGCAGAGAGGCAGGCAGAGAGAGAGAGAGAGAGAGAGAGAGGAGGAAGTAGGCTCCCCGGCAAGCAGAGAGCCCAATGCGGGGCTCGATCCCAGGACCCTGGGATCATGACCCGAGCCGAAGGCAGAGGCTTTAACCCACTGAGCCACCCAGGTGCCCCCGGGCTCCTTGTTTAGTGGAGAGCCTGCTTCTCCCTCTGCCTGCCGCTCCCTGTTTGTGCTCTCTCTTTCTCTTTCCATCTTTCTCTTTCTCTCTGACAAAATCTTAAAAAGAAATCTTTGACATTCTTGATCCCTCTGTGAACTTCCAGTGTTAGTGCTGTCTCTCCCTGAAGTTTGCCTACTGCTTTGAAATCTCTTTAATCAGTTAAAGTATTCTCTTCAGTTTTGACAGCTAAGTAATTAACTTATTTACCCCCATTCTCTTTGTCCTCCGTTTTTCCTTTATTAAAAAGACAAAACCAAAACAAAACAAAAAAATGTGTTTTATTGTCTGCAGGTTTTCTTTTACTTTTGGAGGCAGGGTAAATACACAGACATTTTCACTTTTACAGCTGAGGAAAATGAGGCTCAGCTGTTTCCAAGGTCACATAGCTAGTTAAGCTGGAAAGCTGGGGATTTGAACATGGGACAATTTGACCTAATCTTTTAGCTATACTAGACTTTAAGGTTGGATGAGTCTTTAATTTTCCACCCAGGTTGTGAGGTTTGATACCTACTACATAGTGAGAAAAAAGCTTTCCAGAGAACTTGGGAAAAGCAGGAGGAGCCTGGAAGCCTTTGCAGGTTAAACTTTTAACTCCCGCTAGCCTCCAAGTCAGCACTCACCCCCCATCATTGCACACAGAGGGCACTGAGGGCATCTTCTGTCCTCAGGGCCAGACAGCCCACATAGATGAATAGAACATAGAACCAGAAGGGCAGGCCTTGGTAATCACAACTCAGAGCAGATACATATATTTCAGATGCTTTGAGGAATATTTCTGGAACCTCGGGCACTGAAATCTGGGCCAATTCCTGGAGAAGAATGGATGTGGGCCCAATGGAACCGTATTTTTTACTTTGTCAAGTGAGTGTTGAGTGTCCAAGGAGCCTAATGAAAAGCCATGAATGATGTGTGTTTTACCCCCCAGTTTTTTAAAGTCAGGTTATTGAGTTGTCATCACGGACATGAGGTGTTTTTTTTTCCTTAAAGATTGTATTTATTTATTTGACAGAGACACAGCGAGAGAGGGAATACAAGCAAGGGGAATGGGAGAGGGAGAAGCAGGCCTCTCGCCGAGCAGAGCGCCCAATGAGGGGCTCGATCCCAGGACCCTGGGATCATGACCTGAGCCTAAGGCAGACGCTTAACGACTGAGCCACCCAGGTGCCCCGACATGAGTCTTGACATACACAGAGTTGTATGTGTATAGTCACTAACACAATCAAGAAATAGAACATGTCCCTCCATCCTCAAGACTCTGGCAACCACTGCTGTTTTTCTTTCCCTACAGTTTTGCCTTTTCTAGAGTGTCATAAAAGTGAAGTTGTACAGTATATAGCATTAGGAATCTCACTTCTCATTTAGCATAATGAGATTGAGACATTCATGTTGTCATGTATATTAGTAACTCCTTCCTTTTTATTGCTGAGTAGTTGGTAATTTTTATAGAAAAAATATTGAAACATCAGTCTCGGAAAATAAATCTTTTAACCTAGGTGAGGTGACCATACATCCCAGTTTGCTTGGGACAAACCTGGTTTATGCCTGTTGACCCAGCATAATTCAGTGAAGAAAAAAAAAAAACAACAGGTCAGAATGGATCCATGAAATATTTTGAAGAAAGATTCAAGAAGACTTAGTGATCAGTTGGAAGGAAGAAGAGAGAAGTCAGACAACTCCTAGGTTTTTAGTTGAGAGAAGTTTGATACCAGCAATTTAAAATGTGGTAGCTAGGAAGGGCAGTTAGATGGTTTGACATTGGAAGAGATTGAAGAAGTTTGTTTTAGATGTGTTGACTTGGACTACCAATGCCAGGTCAGGAGGCCAAATAGAAGTTGGAGGAGAGACTGGGTCTAAAGAAATAGCTGAAGCCTTGAAAGCATGTTTTTCTGATTTTAGTGTAGAGATAAGAGTTGTTGAAAGAAAAAAGAACCAAAAGGGAGTAAGGGAGCAAGGAGACTCAAGATACTGTAGTGCTGTGTTCTATGAATAGATACTCTGTGTGCCCATGCAAGCGTGTGTGTGTATGTGTGTGTTGGGGTGCAGTGAAATGGTGAAAAAGCTAAATGGTGATTAAGAATGAGCAAAGTCTTTAGAGTTGGCTTGGCTGACCTTGATATGAGCATCATCGGTGTTAAAAAAGGTTCCCTTACAGCAGCAGGTGACCTTGAAGATGGATTTTTTTTTTTTTTCAGATGAGAGGACAAAATAAAATCAAGGTTGTAAAGGGTTAAAGAGAAAATGGAAACTAAAAAGCACTCATTGTAGAAGTTTGGCAGGAAAGAAAAGTAGAGAAAGAGTATAGGAGTTGATAGAGGAAACCTGAGCATGTTTGAAAGCAGAAGGGGAGGAATCAGTTCAAAGGGAGAAACTGAAGATATAGAAGTGGGGTGGGTGGGGCAGGGAGCTAAGTTCTAAAAGAGATGAGAAGGCAACAACTGAAAAAATTAGAGCTGTCCTAATTTTGGAAAAGGTAAAATAGAGCCTTCCTATGAAATATTACCTTTATGTGTTGGCATTTACACCTTTTTCACTTTTTTACTATAAGGGAGTTGTATAATTAAACTGCATTTTATAAGACAGTGGCCTCATTAAGTTAAAGTATTCAGATTATGAAATAATTCATATTCATTGTAGAAAATAGAGAAACCTATAAATGAAGGGAAAAATCACCTGTAATTTCACTAGCAATAAATAGCTTATGTTGATACTTTGGTACAGCTCTTTTGAATCCATTAATCATTTATATATTATACACACACACACATATTTAGTTTAGATAGCTTTTGAATAACTATTTTTTTAAACCTGCTTTTTATAATGCCATTTTTTTAAAAAAGATTTTTTATTTATTTGACAGAATGAGAGAGAGTGAGAGAGAGCACAATAAGGGAGCAGCAGGCACAGGGAGAAGCAGGCTCCGCAGGACTCAATCCCAGGACCTGAGATCATGATCTGAGCCGAAGCCAGATGCTTACCCAGCTGAGCTATCCAGGCGCCCCTGTTTTTTGAACCTTCCACTCACAAAACATTCTTTGAAAAATAGTGTTTGTGATATTTCATTGTAAGCACTGCTCCCATTTGGATCAATCTTAGCATTCTCAGTACCCCCCCTTTTTTTTAAGATTTTATTTATTTATTTGACAGAGATCACAAGTAGGCAGAGAGCAGGCAGAGAGAGGGGGAGGAAGTGGGCTCCCTGCAGAGCAGAGAGCCCGATGTGGGGCTCCATCAGAGGACCCTGAGATCATGACCTGAGCCGAATGCAGAGGCTTTAACCCACTGAGCCACCCAGGCGCCCCCTCAGTTCCCTTTTTTATCACCTTGTTGTTGTTTTTTTTTTTTAAGATTTTATTTATTTGTCAGAGAGAGAGGGAGAGAGAGTGAGCGAGCACAGGCAGACAGAGTGGCAGGCAGAGGCAGAGGGAGAAGCAGGCTCCCTGCCGAGCAAGGAGCCCGATGTGGGACTCGATCCCAGGACACTAAGATCATGACCTGAGCCGAAGGCAGCTGCTTAACCAACTGAGCCACCCAGGCGTCCCTATCACCTTGTTTTTTAATCTGATCCAAATTTCACTGTTAAACGTTTAAATAAGTGCTGCAGATACCAAAGCAGTTCGTAAGTGTCTGGTAGCTGAATATATAGGGAGGGAATCCATATTCACAGGCTCTAAAGATTGTACCAGAAAAATCTCATCTTTACCTTCTGTTCCTCTCTCCCTCATTGAAATTCTTGAAGAAAAAAGGCCATGTTCATCCTTTCCATTCATTTTTTTGTGTCACAGCTGCGTTATGGGGGAAACCTGTGATTTGTTTGTCTTTAAGCCTTAAAAATCCACTAGTGGGACTTAGAAGAGACAGGAAAAGGTTACCCTTACAGGGTAAGGGAAGGATAGGAGGTAGGACTCCCTTATAGTTTATGTTCGTTTGTCTCTCTCCTGTCATCTAAGAAGAATTAGTACTCTCATCTTAATTCAACTATTCTGGGTTGAAGGTTGACGCTACTGTGGTTAGGCATGAGTTGAATTAGATTAATGAAAACAAAGTTGTGGTAGAATAGCATGGATTCTATGCCCTACACTCTGCCACTAACTAAGCCTAGTGTCTTTGGGCAAGTTACTTCATCTCCTGGGCTAAAAAAAAAAGTTAGGCTAAAGCTTTAAATTCTAAAGCCTCTTTAGTTCTTATTTTTATGTATTTTATTATTATATAATAATGTTTATGTTCAGTTTTCAACCTCAAGACTCTTGGAGAATATCATTCAAGCCCTTGGTGAAAGTCTGTGGTAGTAATTGGAGAATACTTGATACCAGGAATATTAATTATTATAATTCTTTGTACACAACCATGCTTTGCTTTTTTTTAAAATATTTTATTTATTTATTTGACAGACAGAGATCACAAGTAGGCAGAGAGGCAGGCAGAGAGAGAGAAGAAGGCAAGCAGGACTCATCCAGGACCCTGGGATCATGACCTGAGCCGAAGGCAGAGGCTTTAACCCACTAGCCACCCAGGCGCCCCAACCATGCTTTGCTTTTTTTTTTTTTTTTTTTAAGAGCAAGCTATTTTCTTTTTTTTTTTTTTTTTTTAAGATTTTATTTATTTATTTGACAGACAGAGACCACAAGTAGGCAAGAGAGGCAGGCAGGGAGAGAGGAGGAAGCAGGCTCTTCGCGGAGCAGAGAGCCCGATGTGGGGCTCGATCCCAGGACCCTGGGATCATGACCTGAGCCGAAAGCAGAGGCTTTAACCCACTGAGCCACCCAGGCACCCCTGCTTTTTAAGAAAAGGAATGAAATTGCCTAGTGAAATTGCAGAGTTAAATGCAATGTAAATAATTGATGTGCTTTAGTATATTAGTATAAAAAGAACGCTTAAATTAATTTGATCTTAAGCTGTAAGAAGTTATTAGAGAAAAAAGTATGGACATGTTTCATACCTATATGATGAGTTTTTCTCATCATTGTGAGTAGGTAGGGAGAATGTGAACATTTAGAGCTGTTTAATCTCTTCATTTGGCAGCCATTGTAATAGATTATATGAATAGATCCCTTTTCATCTTTCTGATAAGAGATAGCTATATATAAGGGAAATTCAACCCTCCAACTCCTTCTACGTGCCAGTTTTTTCCTGCCTTCTCAAGAAAATATCCATAGCAATCACTGTCTTATCTTTTTTTTGTCTTATCTTTATTTAAGAAAATACGTGTTATAGTCAACGTTCAGAACAGTTTATCCCTTGTTTTTATTCTCTTTAGGCATTTTTTAAAAATTTTTGCATTAAAAGGTTATCCTTTCTAGTTTCTACCCTTTCTAATCATTGTCTTCAAATACTCAGTCCCATTTCAGATTATTCTCTTTTTGTATCTTATCAGGCAGCACTGTGGAAACACCTAGGAGCCCCAGCAGTTACTTTAAATTATTTTAGTAGCACTGTCAGATGCTCTGGAGGGGAAAGGATAGTCTTATTGCCCAAGAAAGGTGCTACCAAATATATAAGATATAAAGCAAAATGGAATTTGTAGTGTAAAAATCCTTTGTAATGATACTTTACCAATTATAATTTGGTAATTTACTTTTTAAAAGCTTTATTGAAGTGTAGTTTACATACCATAAAATTCACCTGTTCTAAATGTACAGTTTACTGATTTTAAAAATATATAGAATTGTACAGTCATCAACCATAATCTAAT
>PISX010034293.1:0-14134 GCA_004024625.1 Mellivora capensis
ACCCACCACCTGGCGCATCTATATCTTCTCAGTTTTCTGTAAACTTGTTTATGTCAGAGTCCAGTATAACAACTTTGCATCCAGTAAAACTAATCCTCCAATCTTACTATTCCACCATTATCAAAAGTATCTTTTCTTTTAAAGACTTTATTGATAGATTGGTTGGTTGATTGATTTGAGAGAGAGAGAGGGAAGAAGGGAGAATGGGGAGAGGCAACGGAGGAGGGGGAGGAAGAGAGAAAGAATCCCAAGGGGACTCTGCACTGAGCATGAGCCCAACATGGGGCTCAATCTCATGACCTCAAGATCATGACCCCAGCTGAAACCAAGAGTCTGACAATAAACCAACTAAGCCACCCAGGTGCCATAAAAGTGTCTTTTAATGAATAATTCCAACCCATACTGACCTTCATTTTTCCTTATATCCTATAATATTTATTCATACTAGTCTCTCCAGTGCTTCATTATATATTGCTGTCCCATGCATTACATATTGCTGTCCTATGCACAAACTTCTTAAAGATACCTTATGTCAGTAGTACTCAGTAAAATGCAAAACTTAGAAGGTAATTAATACTTAATGGGAGGAGTCAAGATGGTGGAGGAGTAGCAGGCTGAGATGACATCAGGTCGCAGGAGTTCAGTTAGATAGTTATCAAACCATTCTGAACACCTACAAGTCCAACAGGAGATGGAAGAGAAGAAGAGCAGCAATTCCAGAAACAGCAAATCGACCACTTTCTGAAAGGTAGGACATGTGGAGAAGTGAATCCAAAGCCACGGGAAGATAGTCCGCGGGGCGCGGGGCCGGCTCCGAGCAAGCGGTGGAGCAATGGAGCACAAAATCAGAACTTTTAGAAGTCTGCCCCACTAAGGGACATCGCTCCAGAGGCTAAGTGGGGATGGAGCCCTCTCGGGGACAGCGTGGTCTCAGGTCCCGCAGGGTCACAGAAGGATCAGGGTGTCTGAGTATAGCAGAGCTCGCAGGTATTAGAGTGGGGAGCTGGCTACAGAGACAGAGCTGAGGAGTGAGCTCTCTGCTCAAGGCTACCTTAAACCATGATCCATAGCACAGTCAGGCCACTGCTCTTCAAGCAGGTACCCCACAAGTGGCAGATCTGGGGAGACTCACCTTCCTTCTCTGGAGGCAGGAATCTGCTGGGTTTGGAGACTCTAAATGGGACTGTGTGCCAGAGACAGAAACACTCAGTCACAGGCAGAGTGAGCTCGGAGTGTAGCCGGAGACCAGGGAGATGGGAGTGATTGAGCACTTTTCTCCAAAGCATACTGAGGAGTTCAGCCCGAGTTCTCGGCTCCTCTGGGACAGAGATTGGGAGGCCGCCATTTTCATTCCCATCCTCCAGAGCTCTACAGAAAGCATTCAGGGAACAAAAGCTCCAGAGAGCAAACCCGAGCAGATTACTTAGCCCAGCACCTGGCAAGGGCGGAGCAATTCCACCTTGGGCAAAGACACCTGAGAATCAATACAACAGGCTCCTCCCCCAGAAGATCAGCAAGAAATCCAGCCAAGACCAAGCTCACTGATCAAGAACAGCGGAATTCCAGAGGAGGGGAAAGCAAAGCCTGGAATTAATGGATTTCTCCCCATGATTCTTTAGTCTTCCACAGTTAATTAAATTTTTTTTAATTTTATTTTTTTCTTATTCTAATTTTTTAACTTTTACTCTTTCCTCTTTTAATGTTTTTTTAACTAGTTTATCTTAACAATACCTTTCTTATTAAAAAAATCTTTTTGAACCTTGTTATACTTATAGTTTATCCTTCATTATATATAACTTTATTTTTTGTATACATATAGGGCTTTTTTTCCTAAAAAATTTTGGGATACAACTTTTTCTAATAGATGAAAATATACCCTAAATCTAGCACAGGGCTTTGTTCTAGTCTCCAGCCTGAGCAAATTCATTCCACTTTTTTTTCTTTCTTTTCCCAACTTATCAACTCCTTTTTTAGAATTTTTTTAAAATTTTCATCTTTACAGTCATATTCCATCGCTTCATCATGTTTACCCTTATTTTTGAATATATATACATTATATATACATATATATGTATACATATATATGAATATATATACACATTATTTTGAATATATATATATACATATATATATGTGTGTGTGTATAAATATATGTTTTTCTTTCTTTAAAATTTTGGGAGGTAGTTTCTTCTAAGAGGCCAAAATACACCCAAAATCAAGTGGGTGGTTCTGTTCTATTCACCGCTGTTATATATATATATTTTTTTTTTTTAACTTTTTCTTTAGTACTTCTTTTTACCCCCTTTCTTCTCCCCACAATTTGGGGTCTCTTCTGATTTGGTCAATGCACATTTTTCTGGGGTATTTGCCACCCTTTTAGTATTTCATTCTCTCATTCATATATTCTTATCTGGATAAAATGACAAGGTGGAAAAACTCACCTCAAAAAAAAGAACAAGAGGCAGTACCAAAGGCTAGGGACCTAATCAATATGGTATGGTAATATGTCATATCTAGAGTTCAGAATGATGATTCTCAAGGTGCTAGCTAGGCTTCATAAAGGCATGGAAGATATTAGAGAAACCCTCTCTGGAGATATAAAAGCCCTTTCTGGAGAAATAAAAGAACTAAAATCTAACCAAGCTGAAATCAAAAATAGTATTAATGAGGTGCAATCAAAAATGGAGGCTCTTACTACTAGGATAAATGAGGCAGAAGAGATAATTAGTGATATAGAAGACCAAATGACAGAGAATAAAGAAGCTGAGCAAAAGAGAGACAAACAACTACTAGACCATGAGGGGAGAATTCAAGAGATAAGTGATATCATAAGAAGAAACAGTATTAGAATAATTGGGATTCCAGAAGAAGAAGAAAGAGAGAGGGGGGCAGAAGGTATATTGGAGCAAATTATTGTAGAGAATTTCCCTAATATGGCAAAGGGAACAAACATCAAAATCCAGGAGATGCAGAGAACTCTCCTTAAAATCAATAAGAATAGGTCCACTCCCCATTATCTAATAGTAAAACTTACAAGTCTTAGTGACAAAGAGAAAATCCTGAAAGCAGCTCGGGAGAAGAAGTCTGTAGCATACAATAATAAAAATATTAGATTGGCGGCAGACTCATCCACAGAGACCTGGCAGGCCAGAGAGAACTGGCATGATATATTCAGAGCACTAAATGAGAAAAACATGCAGCCAAGAATACTATATCCAGCTAGGCTATCATTGAAAATAGTAGGAGAGATAAAAAGCTTCCAGGACAAACAAAAAGTGAAAGAATTTGTAAACACCAAACCAGCTCTACAGGAAATATTGAAAGGGGTCCTCTAAGCAAATAGAGAGCCTAAAAGTAGTAGATCAGAAAGGAACAGAGACAATATACAGTAACAGTCACCTTACAGGCAATACAATGGCACTAAATTCATATCTCTTAATAGTTATCCTGAATGTAAATGGGTTAAATGCCCCAATCAAAAGACACAGGGTATCAGAATGGATAAAAAACCAAAACCCATTAATATGCTGTCTACAAGAAACTTATTTTAGACCCAAAGACACCTCCAGATTTAAAGTGATGGGGTGGAAAACAATTTACCATGCTAATGGATATCAAAAGAAAGCTGGGGTGGCAATCATTACATCAGATAAATTAGATTTTTAAGCCAAGACTATAATAAAAGCTGAGGTAGGACACTAAACTATATTATACTCAAAGGGTCTGTCCAACAAGAAGATCTAACAATTTTAAATATCTATGCCCCTAACATGGGAGCAGCCAACTACATAAACCAATTAATAACTAAATCAAAGGGGCGCCTGGGTGGCTCAGTGGGTTAAAGCCTCTGCCCTTGGCTCAGGTCATGATCTCAGGGTCCTGGGATCGAGCCCCACATCGGGCTCTCTGCTCAGCAGTGAGCCTGCTTCCTCCCTCCTCTCTCTCTGCCTGCCTCTCTGCGTACTTGTGATTTTTGTCTGTGTCTGTCAAATAAATAAATAAAATCTTTAAAAAAAATAACTAAATCAAAGAAACACATTGACAATAATACAATAATAGTATGGGACTTTAACATGACAGATCATCCAAGCAAAAGATCAACAAGGAAATAAAGGCCTTAAATGACACACTGGAACAGATGGACATCACAGATGTTCAGAACATTCCATACCAAAGCAACAGAATACACATTCTTCTCTAGTGCACATGGAACATTCTCCAGAATAGATCACATCCTGGGTCACAAATTAGGTCTCAACCGGTACCAAAAGATTGGGATCATTCCCTGCATATTTTCAGACTACAATGCTCTAAAGCTAGAACTCAATCACAAGAGAAAATTTGGAAAGACCCAAATACATGGAGGCTGAAGACTATCCTACTAAAGAGTGAATGGGTCAACCTGGAAATTAAAGAATTGAAAAAATTCATGGAAACAAATGATAATGAAAACACAACTGGGGGTGCCTGGGTGGCTCAGTGGGTTAAGCCTCTGCCTTTGGCTCAGGTCATGATCTCAGGGTCCTGGGATCAAGCCCCACATCAGGCTCTCTGCTCAGCAAGGAGCCTGCTTCCCCCCCGCCCCATCTCTGCCTGCCTCTCTGCCTACTTATGATCCCTCACTAAGCCAAATAAATAAATAAAATCTTAAAAAAGATTTTAAGAAAATACAACTGTTCTAAATCTGTGGGACACAGCAAAGGCATTCCTGAGAGGAAAATACATAGTGATACAAGCCTTTCTCAAGAAACAAGAAAGGTCTCAAATAAATACTTAAGGATTTGAAGTAAAAGCATCTGAGCCAGAATCTGCCCACTGTGAACAAGACAGAATAGCTGCTAACATACCAATGAATACCAGCTTAATAATTTACTTATAATACTGTACAATTCCTTGTGACTAAAGAGGAGTGAAAGTAGAATGAATATCAATACCAAGGTGGACCACAAAGCAAAAGTTTGCTCCTTGGAAAGAAAGAAATGGTAGCAAAAACAAAGAAGAGAAGAAAGTAGATGTGGAATTGAAAGAGTAAAAAGCAAATGGTAAAGCAAAATGGCTCAGCCCAATATGAACTTTATATATAATACAAAATTAATAATGGTCAAATCATTCTTAACATAAACAAAATTGCGAAAAGACAAAGCACTTCAAGAAAAGAATAGCAGATCTTGGATAGATCATCAATTTTAACAGAAACTTGCCATTCTCCCTCCCAACAAACACTGAGTTTTTGGCAGCAGATAGCCATTGGAATCTTACAGCAGTAGATGGAGACAGGGATTAGGATGACTATAATGAAGTGGCCATACATGGAGAGATAAGGTAGATACAGCAAAAAGAAGGAGGTAAGTGATAAAGCCCCCTCCTTATGTAAGCACAAGTGAAAAGAGTGACAACCAAACCCAACGGATACTATTCAAACATAAGGCTGTCCTCTCCTTGTCTACACAACATGGAAACAGTGCTTGCAATCAGGGAAAACAAACATCACTAGCATTTGAAACGAAGTAAAGTGAAATAAAGCAAAGCAGGAGAACAGAAACATGGGAACAAAACAAACAATATGGCTCAACAGTCAATGTTGGAATGAAAAAACAAACTGAACTGGGGGAAAACAACTTTTATAACCAAATAAAACAAGATAATAAAGGTGCAATAAGATCAAATTTCTGATTTCAAATGCCAAGCAAAGTTGTAATGACCAAGGCAAAATAAAACCAATCCAGAGGTACCTGGGTGATGCAGTCGGTTAAGCGCCTGACTCCTGGTTTTGGCTGGGTTGGGGATCTCAGGGTTGAGATCTAGGGGTAGTAAAATCAAGCCCACATGGGGCTCTGTGCTCACTGAGGAGTTTCCTTGGGATTCTCTCTCCCTCTCCCTCTCCCTCTGCCCCTCCCACTCGTGAGCGCATGCACTCTCTCTCTCTCTAACAATTAATTAATTAAATCAAATCTTTAAAAAAACCAATCCAATGCTTTTGGAAAATTAAGATAAATAACTTAACAATGAATCTTAGAACACTACATCAAAAGCTAACGATGTACTGTATGGTGACTAACATAACAAAAAAATTTTTAATTTTTTTTTAAATTATTTGGACAGAATTTTTTAAAAGATTTTGTATATTTATTTGAAAGAGAGAGACAGAGAGCACAAGAGAAAGAGAGAGAGAGAAAACAAGCAAGGGAAGGGCAGAGAGAAAGGGAGAAACCTCTCTTTTTATTTTATTAAAAAATATTTTATTGAAGTAGGGCTTGATCCCAGTACCCTGAATCATGACCTAAGCTGAATGCAGAGGTTTAATGGACTGAGCCACCCAGCTTCCCTATTCAGACAGTTTTAAGCAAAAAAGTATTTCCACTTCATTTTGTCAGGCTCCCTGGAGATGCAGAAAGATACCTGAGTTCTAGTTTTAGTTCTGCCATTGACAATTTATGGCCAGCAGTAATTTAACCTTCCTTATATATATATTAAAAATATTGAATTTTTTAGGGACGCCTGGGTGGCTCAGTTGGTTGGACGACTGCCTTCGGCTCAGGTCATGATCCCGGAGACCCGGAATCGAGTCCCGCATTGGGCTCCCAGCTCCACGGGGAGTCTGCTTCTCCCTCTGACCTTCTCCTCGCTCATGCTCTCTCACTGCCTCTCTCTCAAATAAATAAATAAATAAAATCTTAAAAATAATAATGATGGGTCATTTAAAAAATATATTGAATTTTTTTAAAAAAAAACTGGAAAAAAATTACATTTACTCAAGGTAAAATGAGAAGTTGCATTAAGATTCAATGAATTTTCGAAGTAAAAAGTGATTTTTTTTTTGTTTCTCTTTGGCACATCTTTAGCAGGAAGCTGAATTGGAAGTTTATAATCTATTTATATAATCAACTATAGATTATCCATTTCTGATTAATTCTCTTTGTAAATTTTGAGCTGTGTATCTCATTTTAATTACATTCTATTAGTGTTATTTACTACTTCCATTTACTTTCACAGTGGCATCTTACACTGCCCTATGTCAGGAATTGCGCTAGGTCCAAGTAACATTTATTTTTGCAGCTATTCTTCACAGTTATTATTACTGTGATTATTCCCATTTTTTCACACAAATTACTATTATTTCCATTTTGAAAGTGATAAATGAGATTTCTTGAGGCTAAGGAAATTTGGATTGTCCTAAACAACACAGCCAGTAACAGGCACAACTGGAATTAGAATGTGAGGCTGTGTAACTCCAAAGCACGTTCTCTTTATAGGGTACTGTGTGGATCCCCTAGGAGCCTTTAGCTGAATCTTGACTGGCACTGTCACATAAAGATAATACCAGATGCCAGGAAAAGAATCATGTAGAAGGGGCAGAGAAAACAAGGCCAGGAATAATAAGTGACCAAAGTGAAAAGTTCATAATACATAGGTCATCAGTTAGACTACTCAGAAAATTATAACCTTTGTTCTGGGAAAACATTACCCATAGACTCTGATTCCACCAAGCAAAGCTTAAATGCAGGAATCAAAAGAATTTAACTATCCCATTAGCTATGTCCCAGAATAAAGTACAAAAATATTTAACCTCTAACAAGGTAAAATCTACAAATCTACACTATCAGTCATCCAATCAAAAGTTACTAGGAGCGCAAGAAAGAAAAAAAGTGTTACTCATAATGAGTAGAAGAAATCAATAAATAGAAACAAATCCAGAAATAAAAGAATTAGTAGAGAGAACACTAGTTAATATAACTATATTCCATATGTTTAATAAGATAGAGAAAAGATTGAACTTGTCAAATACAAACATGAAAGATATTTTAGAAATCCCAAATAAAATTTCCAAAAATGACAAATGCAAATCTGAAATTAAAAATACAGTGGATGACATTAACAACATATTGAACTCAGCAGGAGAAAAAAAATTACCTTGACAATATAACAATAGAGACAATCCAAAATGAAACACAAAATGTTGGAAAAAATGTTTAAGGAATCAGTAAGCCTCAGGACAACTTCAAATAGCCCCATGTATATGTAATTGGTGTTAGCAAAGAGTGGGAGTGAGAAAAAATATTTGAAGAAATAATGGCCAATTTCCAAATTGATGAAAACTATCACAGATGCAAATCCAACAAATCCTAAACACAAGAAACATGAGGAAAACTATAGTTTGGCACATTATAATCAAATAGCTTACAACCAATGATGAAAAGTTTATTTTTTGATGCTATTATAAATCAGATATGCTTTCTTAATTTCTCTTTCATTGTTAGTGTACAGAAATGCACCTGATTTTTACATATTAATTTTTTGCACATAAATTTTATATCCTGCAACTTTGCTGAATTTATTAGTTCTAACAGGTTTTTTTTTATAGAGACTTTTGGATTTTTATATATAATATCATGTCATCTGCAAATAGGACAATTTTACTTCTTCCTTTCAGATTTGGATGCCTTTTTTTCCTTTCTCTTGCCTAACTGACCTGGATAGGAACTCCACTACTAATCTGAATATATGTGATGAGAGTGGTCATCCTTGCCTCATTTCTGATCTCAGAGGAAAAACTTTCAACTTTCAACACTGAATACATTAGCTGTGGACTTCTCATATATGGCCTTTATTATGTCGAGTTACATTTGCTCTATGCCTATTTTTTGAAAGTTTTTATCATGAAAGGATATCAAATTTTGTCAAATGCTTTTTCTGCATCTATTGAAATGATCATATGATTTTCACTCTTCATTTTGTTAATGAAGACATTATCAAAATTACATCGATTGATTTGAGATGATCAACCAACTTGCATCCCTGGAATAAATTCCACTTGATTATGGTGCACAATCCTTTTAATGTAACTGATGAACTCAGTTTGTTAATATTTTATTGAATATTTTTACATCCATGTTCATCAGAGATACTGGCCTGTAATTTTCCTTTCTGTTTGTCTCTTTCTCCGGTGTTCTTATCGGGGTAATGCTGGCCTTGTAAAATGAGCTTGGAAAGTAGTCCCTTCTTTCCTATTGTTTGGAAGACTTGGAGAAAGACTGGTAGTATTTATTCTTTAAAAGTTTGGTAGAATTCACCAATGAAGCCATCTGATCTTTGTTAGAAGGTTGTTAATTACTGATTCAATCTCCTTACTAGTAATTGGTCTGTTCAGATTTTCTATTTCTTCAAGACTCAGTCTTGATAGGTTTTATGTTTCTAGGAATTTATCTATTTCTTTTAGGTTGTCCAATTTGTCAGTGTCTAATTGTTCATGGTAGTTTCTTATGATCCTTTGCATTTGTATGGAGTCAATTGTAATGTCCACTGTCTCATTTAGAATTTTATTTATTTGGGTCTTATTTTTTTCTTGGTCAGTCTGACTAAAGATCTATTTTGTTTATATTTTCAATAAACTAGCTCTTAGTTTTATTGATCTTATCTATTTTTTTAATAACTACTTATTTCCACTTTGATGTTTGTGATGTCCTTCCTCCTGCTAACTTTGCACTTAGTTTGTTCTTTATCTCATTCTGTAATGTACACAGTAATATTTTTTATTTGAGATCTTTCTTTTATATTAATGTAGGCATTTATCACTACAAACTTCCCTCTTAGAATACTTTTGCTGCATCCCACAAGTTTTGGTATTTTGTGTTTCCTTTTTTCATTTTTCTCAAGAATTTTTTTCCCTCAAGAGTTTTTTGACTTCTCTTTTTGATTTTTGTCTTTGACCCTCTGATTATCCAAGAGCATGTTGTTTAATGTGCATATATTTATGAATTTTCTAGTTTAGTTCTTGTAATTGATTTCTAATATCATACCATTGTAGTCAAAAAGGATTCTTGACATGATTTCAATCTTCTTGATCTTAATAATCCAACCTGAAGAATGTTTCATATATGCTTGAGAAGAGTGTATATTCTGCTGCTATTGGATGGATGTTCTGAAAATATCTAAGTCCACCTGTTTTAATATGTCGTTTAAATACAATGTTTCCTCAGGCTCCTGGATGTCTCTTAAGCCTTCAACTCTTGATTTCGGTTCAGGTCATGACCTCAGGGTCTTGAGATGGAGCCCTGCATTCTCTCTCCCTCTTCCTCTGCCCCTCCCAGTCTGCTCACTCAGACTCTTGCTCTATCTCAAATAAATAAATAAATAAATAAATACAATGTTTCCTTATTGATTTTCTGTTTGGATGATCTATCCATTGTTGAAAGTGGGTTCTGAAGTCCCCTACTATTATTATCTTGCAATTTCTCCCTTCAAGTTTGTTAATATTTGCTTTATATAGTAAGGTGCTCCTACATCGGATGCATAAATATTTACAACTGTTGTATCCTCTTGATGAATTGATCTCTTTATCATTTTATAATGAAATTATTTATCTTATTAGTTTTTTTCTTTATTTTTTTTTCAGTCCTTGTCTTAATATCTATTTTGTCTAAGTAAAGCTCCTCCAGCTTTTGGAGATTTAAGGTATAGCACAGTTATTATAGTTAATAACATCTTATTATATACTGGAAAGTTACTAAGATTAAATCTTAAATCTTCTCATCACAAAAAAGAAATGGTAATTATTTGACGTGATTCAAGTGTTAGCTAACACTCTGATGGTAATCATTTTGCAATATAGTAGGTTATCAAAACAACACTTTGTACACCTTAAACTTAGACAATGTTGCATGTCAATTATTGTGTGTGTGTGTGTGTGTATTCATATATAAAAAGCAAGGGAGAAAAAAGAAGAACCAGTGAGGAAGAGAAAATCTTAAAAGCAGCCAGATGAAAAAGACATCTTATGTACATCCTTATATCAGAAGGATGACAGCAGACTTCCTTTTAGAGATAATGCAAACTATTAGACATTAGAGGAAATCTTCAAAATAATGAAAGGGAAAACTTTAAAGAAAGTCCTTTACTAAAGAGGGAAATATGAATATACAACATAAACAAAGACATAGGAAATAATAACTACATGGGTGAATATATAAGGTAAACCTTTCTTATTTTAAAAACTCTTTTAGGGGCACCTGGGTGGCTCAATGGGCTAAAGCCGCTGCCTTCGGCTCAAGTCATGATCTCAGGGTCCTGGGATTGAGCCCCACATCCGGCTCTCTGCTCAGTAGAGAGACTGCTTCCTCCTCTTTCTCTCTGCCTGCCTCTCTGCCTACTTGTGATCTCTGTCTGTCAAATAAATAAATAAATAAAATCTTTTAAAAAATAAAAAATAATAACTCTTTTAAAGAGGGATGCCTGGGTGGCTCAGTCAGTTAAGGGGCTGTCTTCAGCTCAGGTCGTGACTGGGATCAAGTCCCACATGCTCCTTGCTCAGCAGGGAGCCTGCTTCTCCCTCTGCCTCTGCCTGCCACTCTGCCAGCTTGTGCGCTCTCTCTCTCTCTCTGACAAATAAATAAATAAAATCTTAAAAAAGAAAAAACCTCTTTGAAAGATAATTGCTTTTTTTTTAAAGATTTTATTTATTCATCTTACAGACAGAGATCACAAGTAGGCAGAGAGGCAGGCGGAGAGAGAGGAAGGGAAGCAGGCTCCCCGCTGAGCAGAGAGCCCGACACAGGCTCAATCTCAGGACTCCAAGATCATGACCCGAGCCAAAGGCAGAGGCTTTAACCCACTGAGCCACCCAGGTGCCCCGAAAGATAATTGCTTTTTAAACATATGATTAGGGGCACCTGGGAGGCTCAGTCATTAAGCATCTGCCTTCAGCTCAGGTGATAATCCTGGGGTCCTGGGATCCACGCCCACATCGGGCTCCCTGCTCTGCAGAAAGCCTGCTTCTCCCTCTCCCACTCCCCCTGCTTGTGCTCCCTCTCTCACTGTCTCTCTGTGTCAAGTAAATCAATAAAATCTTAAAAAAAAAAGAGTGAAAGACTTGTGATTTAAAAAATAATAATAATTTTTAAAAAACATGATTAATGTGAAATTTTAAAAGAATATATAGAATTAAAAATATGAGCAATTGGTTAGAAGTCAAGAGGGAGGGAACAGAAATATACTTTAGTAACACGCCAATACTACACATGAAATGTCATATTACTTGAAGCTACACTGTGATAATCTAAAGATATGTGTTATAAATTCTAAAGCCACACACACAAAAGAACTAAGACCAATAAGCAAATAAGGCAATAAAATGGAATTTTAAAAATTGGATTAATTCAAAAGAAAGCAGAGAAAAAGAAAAAGGAAACAAGGAAAATTTTTAAATAATAGTGTAATTATATACATAATTATTGTATATATACATAAAATTTTCACTACAGGAATTATTTTTCTGCAACTTGTCAGATAACTATGTATGTTATGTAATGAATGGTTGTGTCCCCATAAATTCAAAAGTTGACACCCTAATCCACAATGTGAAGGTAACTGGAGATGGAGCATGTGGGAGATAAGCAGGTCATGAGTGTGGATCTCTCACGATGGCATTAGTGGCCTAATCCTAATTAGTGTCCTAATAAGTGTTCTAAGAAGAGACATGAAAGGGATGATCTCTCTCTCAACCACAGGAGAACAGAGTTGTGTGAAAGCCAGGAAGAGAGCTCTAATCAAAAACCGAAGCAGCCAGCATCTTAGTCATTGACTCCCCAGCTTTTAGAACTGTGAGAAATAAACATTAACAACAGTTTAAGTCATCTGGTTTATGATATTCTGTTACAGCAGCCCAAGCAAAGGAAAACTCACTTAGCCTCACTCTGCAACTGAAAAATAATGACTCACGAGATTGCTACTCCAAGCCTTTTGAAAAAGGAGATAAAAATGCCCATGGCTGTTCATTACATAATTGCTCTGGAACACGGTTTCTCAGGTGCATGTGATGCTGCACACTCCCATTGAGACACCTAGTGGTGGGCAGTTTATCTGAAGATGAAAGGAGATTTGTAGGCTCAGTGTTTTACATTTTAACTTATAAAATGCACAGATGGGCCTCTCCCCAAAGGGCTTTTGATATATTAACTTCTCTTTACATCACCCCAGTGAAGCACAAAGAGAAAACAGAGGGGCGCCTGGGTGGCTCAGATGGTTAAGCATCTATCTTTGCTCAGGTCATGATCTCAGGGTACTGGGGGCTCCCTGCTCAGTGGGGAGTCTGCTTCTCCATTTCCCTCAGCCACTTCCCTTCCCTTCCCCTTACCTCCACCCTTCCCCACTCCCTCTCTTTCTCTAATGAATAAACAAAATCTTTAAAAAGAGAGAGAGAGAAATGAGAATGTATAAGCAAAGACAGGACCATATGCCCTCATCTCCTGATTCCTGTTACTAGTTGACTACTCATTAACCCACTACATTTAAATTTTAATTATTAATAATTAAATAATATTGTGGTAATTTTTTTAAATTTATTTTTATTTCTTTTCAGCGTAACAGTACTCATTGTTTTTGCACCACACCCGGTGCTCCATGCAATACGTGCCCTCCCTAAAGCCCACCACCAGGCTCCCCTAACCTCCCACCTCCCCCCCCCGCCCCCCCACCGCCCCTTCAAAACCCCTCAGGTTGTTTTTCAGAGTCCATAGTCTCTCATGGTTCACCTCCCCTTCCAATTTCCCTCAACTCCCTTTCTCCTCTCCATCTCCCTATGTCCTCCGTGTTATTTGTTATGCTCCACAAATAAGTGAAACCATATGATAATTGACTCTCTCTGCTTGACTTATTTCACTCAGCATAATCTCTTCCAGTCCCGTCCATGTTGCTACAAAAGTTGGGTATTCATCCTTTCTGATGGAGGCGTAATACTCCATAGTGTATATGGACCACATCTTCCTTATCCATTCGTCCGTTGAAGGGCATCTTGGTTCTTTCCACAGTTTGGCGACCATGGCCATTGCTGCTATAAACATTGGGGTACAGATGGCCCTTCTTTCACCACATCTGTATCTTCGGGGTAAATACCCAGTAGTGCAATGGCAGGGTCATAGGGAAGCTCTATTTTTAATTTCTTAAGGACTCTCCGCACTGTTTTCCAAAGTGGCTTAATAATTTTAATTAACTCTCATGTTTTTAAAAAACCATTTATTTACAAAATAAAATGCCACAAGACATTGTCTGAATCTTTGAACTTACTTTTGTGCAACTAATCAATGGTTGCTTAATAAACATTAACCAGAACTGAATTACAATAAGATGTAATGAGACCATC
>PISX010034294.1:0-14138 GCA_004024625.1 Mellivora capensis
GTATTGGTTCCAGACTTCACCTTTGGTCTAGATGGAGTAATGCAGGCTAGATTTATCCTCCTGCCTAAAACAACTGGACAACTAGACAAAATATATGAACAACAGTTCTCGTGACACTGGACATCAGACAACAAAGGACAATGATCACTGAGAGATGGGACACAAATGACATTAGCCTTATGATTGCCCTAGCTTACTGCCTGGATAGATTTTTCAGGCCATCACATATAACGTCAGTCTCCTTGAGATGGGGAAACAAAGCTGGGAGTCCAGAGGAACCGAGGCTAAAAAAGTTTGCAAGAAAGAGTACCCGAGACATGCTGGAACACAAAAATATCCATCAGTTGAGAAGATAAAATATAGTGTCTGACATCCAATAAAAAATTAGCAAGCTATCTCTAAGAAACCTCTAAACATAAGACTACATCATGGTATATAAAGATATGCCATGCTAACACTAATCAAAAGAAAGCTGAAATATTTATATTAATATCAGACAAAGTAGGTTTCAGTTCAGGGAATATTACCAGAGATACAGAATGTCACTTTATAATGAAAAGGGGTTAAATAAGAGAACATGACCTTTATGGTTTTGCATATAATAACAGAAGTTCAGAGAACATAAAATAAAACCTGATGGAACTTCAAGGAAAAATCAACAATTCCACAATTACAGTTCAAAATTTCAACTCCCTGTTTAAAAGTGAAAGAACAAATAGACAAAATAGACAAATAGACAAAATCAGTAAGTAGAAGACTTGAACAATACTATTAACCAACTTGACTTAATTGAAATTGATAGAACACTACAACTAAAGAGAACTCAATATATCTTGTTTTCAAGTGCTCATGACATATAAAAACAAATCTCAATCAATTTAAAAGGATTCAAGTCATACAAAATATGTTCTCTGACCACAATGGAATAAAATTAAAAATAAATAATAGAAGAAAACTTAAAAGTCACCAAATATTTGAAAACTAACACACTTCTAAATAACGGTTGGTCAAAGGAGAAATAAAAATGGAAATTAGTGACTATTTTGAGTATAATGAAAATGAAAATATCAAAGTTTGTGGAAAGCAGTTAAAGCAGTATTTGGAGGGATATTTATAATATAACGATAACATATACACTAGAAAAGAAAGGTCTCATCAATTTTCTCAGCTTTCATTTTAAGAATCTAGAAAAAAATACTAAATAAAGCCTAAAATAAGCAGAAGAAAATAAGTGATAAGCATAAAAGAGAAAAAGAAACGAAAGCAGGAAAATAATAGGGAAAATAAAACAATAGGGAAAATAAATAAAATTGATAAAACTATAGTCAGAATGATGAGAAAAATACAAAAGATACCAATTACCATCTTCAGGAATGAGGAAAGGGACCATTATAGATATTAAAAACATAAAAAGGGAATATTATGACCAACTTTATACTCATAAATTGAATAACTTAGAGGAATTCCTTTCAAGGCACAAATTACTAAAGCTCAAAAAGAAATAGTTAACTTCAATAGACCTATTTCTACTAAAGAAATGTAATTGCTTATTAAGAACCTTCAACAAAATTAATTGCAGGCCTAGATGAATTCACTGGGGATCACAAGAAGTATGAGGAAACTGGGGGGTGGGGTTGATAGGCTATTTTTATTATTTTGAGGGTAGTGATAGTTTCATTTGATGTACATATATGTCAATACTTACCAAATTATACACTTTAAATATGAACAGATTATTGTATGTTAATTAGACCTCAATAAAGAAATTAAAATTGCCAGAAATTGATCCTTCATACTTTATAGTTTTGATGAAAAATTTTAGATAAGTATTTAAAATATGAGTGAAGGGAAAAGTGTTTGAAAACCAAGGCCTCAACCCATTCCCCAAAAACCAGATTGCCCCAGCCTCTCCTGATAGATAATTCTGGAAGAGCTGCTTCTTGGTTTAACATCTTTTTTGAGCAGATTGGGCCAATCTGTCTACTGCCATGGTTTATAAATAGCCTTTTCACAACAAACCACAGTTTTATAATAAATATAAACTCCCTTTATTTGTTATACTTCAGCTGTCAATTCCACTTTTTGCCCCCTTTCCTATTATAAAGATCATATGTTTTCTTTAACTTAATAAGTGCCAAACAATGGGTAAATAGATCAGCAACACTCACCAGCTGGTCTGGGTTTGTAATGACTCCACTGACTCAGTCTGCAGCTGGTATATACCAAAGGACCTTTGAAAAGATTCTCACCAAGGAATCTGCTCCACTTCAGTCTTCACACGTTCAAAGACTTTCCAGAGGCTTTCATGCATATTAAAATAAGCCACAGATTTTTAAAACAGGTGACTCCAGTTTTGAAAGTAGTTCATTTCTGGGAACAATGAAAAATGTATATGCTTGCTGTAGGGACATTGATAGGAAGAAAAAAAGGCACCTTCATTCTAAGTTCCCTGTACTATATCTGTGTCCATATAGAAAGTGTTCCTAAAAGGAGCAATTAAAATAATATTTTTTATATTTAGTCTAACATAATTAATATTTATGATAGCATATGTGTTTAGTTTCATTTTCTTGATCACTTTTATAAGGTATGAACTAGTTCTTCAGTAATGAAGTTCTCATTTATAATAATACACCTATAGAACTAAAGGATTTTACTTAAGAAGATTTGACTTTTTCAGCTGATGGCCTAGAACCAAGTCTATATGATTAATTCTGTTTTAGAGGACATTCTAGATAAGCTCTAGATAAGACATCAATGTGCCTCTGTTTTCACATCAATAAAAAAAATCAAATTAACTCCAGTTTTCCTTCCAAGTTACAGTGTTCAATTTATCATTTTCTACAGTAATACCTCTGTGTTGAAGAGGTTACTCAGTCTTCACATTTCAGTTCTCATTCTTTTTCTTTGTGTTTGCTTTTAACTATACTTCCACTACTCACTTGAGTTGTCCTTTACAAATACTCTCCTCTTGAATCTACTCACTTTCTTTCCTCTCATAATCATTCTGTGATACTTACAAATACATTGTTAAAATTCCCATTCTTCCCCCAGACAAAACATATACAAGCATAAGTAAAAACAGAAGACAATATATAATTAGCTGCTAAAATGACTGACACATTATTAGTACAAACTATTTTATCTGGGGAAGAATAAGGGTCCACTATAAGTTGAAGTGGCAGGGAAAGCCACTTGAAAGAACTGGTATTATATGCAGGCTTGGAGGGTGAATGAGATTTATACAAACAAGAAAAAAGGGAAAATAGCAGTTTGGTAGGATGAAAAGAATGCAGGATTTGGATTAAAGGTTATCCAGATAAGTTTATGGACAATTGAACAGACCTGCTTGGTTGGATTACAGTATTTTGGTGACAGGTCCCTACTGAGAGAAAATGTTTGATCAGCTCCCTTGGGCTCAGGTTATAATAGAAAATTCAGAAGTCTAGCTGAGTAATCAGTTTTTAAACGCAAGGATTACTCTCCACTGATTAATAAAATAAAAGATGTTTTGAGAAGTCAAACAAAGTTATATGTAAAAATGCTACTTCAAAGTTTCTTTGTTGTCAAGACACCTCACTTTGAATTAAGTTCCCTCCCTCAACTTTCTGTTCCCTGCCTCAAACTATCTCTACCTCCATTTCCTTCATTCTTATCTGAGAAAGAAGTGTCTTTTCTTTTTTGGAAAACTAATTCCTCCGTCTATCTTCTTAATCTCTTACCTTTCCACAGTCAGAGGATTTTGCTTCATAAATAGCCTATTTCACGTAGACAGTCAATCTCTCAGTATTTTATGGCACCTTCATTAAGCAAATAAACAGAACCTTTTCTTTGATTCTGTTGTGTTTCAAGAGATCTCATTCATTCCCTTGTTCATGCTGACCATCAACCTAATTCTGGCCTTTCTTACTTCTCTCCTAGAAGACAATTAATGTCATTTCCTTCTGCCTAATTCATCTTTGAAAAGAGGTTTATTTAACTTGATTTTCCTTCACACAAGTCTTCAGAAGTTCACTGCTGCCTTTTAAAATAGAGTGGTCCTCGATGTTTCTATTTTATCCTTCTCCTGATCATTTTAAGATTTAGTCAAACTGCACAATTCACTTTTCCTCAAGCTTGTGGTTTATCCTCCCTGCATGTTCATGGTGAGCCCTCAGCTTGCCTCTTGCAACCTGTCCGTTGGAATCAAGTATTCAATGGTGATTTCTTGCACAAAGCCTTTTCTGAGATCAGACGAGATTGGGTGTGTTCAGGGTGGTATGGCCGTAGACACAAAGCCTTTTCTGATCTCCCAAACAAGTTACATTTTTTGACAGGTCTTTAACTTTCATAGCACTTTGTGATCCACTTTTCAAATTTATTTTACTCTGCATATTGATGGATGCATGGATTATTTTCAGTTAGAGGTTACTATGAATAAAGTTGCCCTGAAAGTTTATGTCCAAATCTGTGTGGACCTCTTTTTGTTCTCTTGGTTAAATAACTAGTAATGAAATTGTTGGGTCAAATGGTAAGCAAGGGAATGTTGACCTTTTAAAGAAATTACCAAACTGTTTTCCAAAGTGTTATTCTCTTTAGCCATATAGAAGAATGCCAATTGCTCCACGTCCTTGCCAACATTTAAAATATTAGATGTAGTGCTATCTCACAGCAGGTTTGATTTGCATTTTCCCTAAACACTAATAAGATTGGATATCTTTGCATATGCTATTGTTATTTCTATATCTTCTTTGCAAAGAGTCTATTAAAATATTTTGCTCACTTAAAAAAATCAGGTTATTGTATTATTGAGTTGTAAAGAATCTTTATATATTCTGTATACGTGTTCCTTGTCATATCCATGTATTGAGAAAACCACCTTTTAAATGTTGTCTTTGGAATTACAGAAGTTTTACATTTCAATGATGTTCCGTCTTTTCCTTTATGATCAATGCTTTTTTATTATTGGTTCTAAGAAATCTTTGCCTTCCCCAAGGTCACAGTGGTTCTGTTTTCTTCTATAAGTTTTATACTTTTAGTTTTATATTTCGGTCTATGATCCATATCAAATTAATACTTGGTATATGGTGTGAGGTAAGGGTCAAGGTTTTTTTTTTTTTTCATGTGGATATCCAGTTATTTCAACTCTATTTATTGAAAAGACATACCGAGTCATCTTTGTTGAAAATCAGCTGACCATATATATATATATATGGTCCTGGACTCTATTCTCTCTCATTGATTTGTCTATCCTTATGCTTACCACACTGTCTTGTAAACTGTAGTTTTACACTGTCTTGAAAACAAGTATGTATGTGTCTCAACTTTTTTCTTCTTAAACATTTCTGTATAAATTTTAGAGATACTTTGTCAAATTAAAACAATATATATTCTGCTGGCATTGGGGGAGAACTGACATTTTAACCATATCTTCCAATTTATCTTCCAATTCCAATGGCTTCCAATGGATAGCCATTTTTTTAAGTCTAATTTCTCTTGACAGTGATTTATGGTTTTCAGTGTACAGGTCTTACACTTTTTGTTAAATTTATCCTTATATATTTCATGTTTTTGGATGCTGATGAGCATTCTATGGTTTTACTTTAAGTTTCACTCTCCAGTTTTCTTTTCTGTAGAAAACAATTTGTATTCCAGTAGCTTTTTAAGAGACCGTAGGCTTCTCTAATTATTATAGTGTTGTCATTTGCAAATAGTTTTCTCCATTCCAAATTAAATGTCTTAAAAAATAGTCGTTCAGGGGCGCCTGGGTGGCTCAGTGGGTTGAGCCGCTGCCTTCCGCTCAGGTCAGGATCTCAGGGTCCTGGGATCGAGTCCCGCATCGGGCTCTCTGCTCAGCAGGGAGCCTGCTTCCCTCTCACTCTCTCTGCCTGCCTCTCTGCAGGCAGAGATCTGCCTACTTGTGATCTCTCTCTGTCAAATAAATAAGTAATTTAAAAAAAAATAGTCGTTCATAGTTTTCATCAAATTTAAACATTTTCAGCCATTATTTCTTCCCCAGGCACATATTAGCCTACCCCCCCCCCCCAACTGGGATGTCTTTCTCAAAATTATCTAAGTTTCCCAAGCCCGCTGGTAGTGCCTCCTGGATCAGGAGCCCAGAGCCCAGATCACAATGGAGGGATGAGTCCTTTCTTCAGGTTGGTGACCTCTCCCACGTGACTCCATACCCTGTGGAGCTACCGGACTCGGACTTGTAGCTGTGTGGTCTTTTGGTGGTCGCCCCCTGCACAGGGCCAGGCTTAGTTTCCAGGAGCACAGCCTAACAAACACGTAGCCTCCACAGGCCGAAGCAGAATTTCTTTTCGAAGGATCAGCGGAGATCTGAGTCACCAGAATGGTGCTAATACGCTAATTTGGGGGGACTTAAACTGCTCCAGACCCTTAAGGCATTTATTTGGGTGATTTAAGTGTGGGTGATTTTTAAGTGTGAGACTTGCATCTCACGACAACCCATGACGTAGGTTTATAAATCATTCCCACTGAGGAACCGAGGCAATAGAGAAGTTTAGGTGCCCAAGTTCACAAGCTAGTCTTAACTGTGGTGGAGCCAGGAGTTTGGGGTTTGAATTTCAGTAATCTGACTCCGGAGCCTGTCTTTCCGACTGTGTGCTTTAAGGGGAAAGAGGAGAGAGCTGTTAGGAGAAAGCATGGGTATTTGACGGAAGATACAAAAGGAAAGGGGTAGAGTGGAGAACAGTGGGATCCTGCGGAGGAAAGGGTTCTTGTCAGCCCTTATTTGTAGCTTGCCTACATCTACTCAAACTTTTGTCCTTTGGTTATCTTGTCATGTCCTCTTTTCTCCGGCTTCCCTCTAACATCCAGACACTACGCCGCACTGCAGTCCATGATGCCTTTAGAACACTGGCTCCAGGGGAATCCACACAAGTGAGGCAGTAGTTCTACCGTAGTCCTCCTGGAACGCCCCGCTGGCCGGTAAAAGTGAAACAGACTGAAGCGGGCGACTCTTCCCCAGGAGGTCTTCACGCGTTCTTAGCGAGAAGATCCCACTACCGGTCCTCACCTCCACAAATTACCCTCCCAAGGGCTGGGCGGGGCGGGACCACTCCAAGCCCAGGTGTGTTCCGTCCGTCCCGACTAAACGCACTAGCCTGGGGCACGTCGCCAGCGCCCGAGACGTCCCAGCTGGAGGTCCCCCCAGCTAGAGACCCAGCTAGAGACGCGGATAGCTTTCCGTGGGAGCGGAAACCACGCAGCCGCCTCGAGACTGCACCCGGGAGCTCGCGGGAGCCCGAGCCCCGGCTCTCAGACCGGGCAGCCGGGTCCCCGCGCCGCGCGCGCTCCCGAGGGCCGGGGGCGGGGCGGCCGGGGCGGCGGCCGGGGGCGCCCGCTCCTCCCCCTGCGGGCGGCGGGGCTGGCGGCGCCGAGCCCCCTGCGCGCGGCACATGGGGCGCCTGACAGAGGCGGCGGCAGCGGGCGGCGGCGCTTCAGCGGCGCGCTCGGCGGGGCCCCCTCCCGCTCCCCTTCCCCTGTCTTCCACCTCCCCCGGGTGCACGGCCACCATGGCGTCCAGCGAGGAGGACGGCACCAACGGCGGCGCCTCGGAGCCGGGCGAGGAGAAGGAGGCCACCGGCAAGAGGAGGCGCCTCGGCTTGTTGGCCACTGTCTGGCTCACTTTCTACAACATCGCCATGACCGCGGGGTACGTGCGCGGAGAGGGGCCCTCTCCTCCCTCCGCTCCCCTCCCCGCGGTGCTGCCCCCCGACATTCAGCGCTCGGGGCGCCGGCGGGGCTGCGGGCGCTCGGGGCTGCGGGAGGGCGGCGAGCGGGTAAGGCGCTCCGGGTGCGGGCAGCGCGGGGCGGGCAGGGTGGCCGCGGCGCGGGGAGAGGGCGCGGGCGGCGGCTGTGGGGGAGGGGCGCGGGCGCCGCCGCGGCCGCGGGTGTTGAATGAAGCGGAGTGGAGCGGGGCGGACGAGTGGGGCGAGCGGGGCGGGCGGGGAGCGGGGGGGTGCCGGGGCCCTGCTCGCCGGGCATTGCCTAATACGGTGCACGGCGTGGCGCCGCAGCTCGGGGCGCGGGCGGGAGGTTAAGTATAGACCTGGGCAGGAATGCGGGGCCGACCCGCGGGGGAGGTGGCTTCGGCCGGGCCGCCCCGGGCGCCGCTGCCTGCTGCTGCTGTTGAAGAAACGCCTAGCGCAGCGGCCCGGGAGCCCGGAGCTGTCCGGCCGGGGCCCCCACCGTGCATTTCCTCGTGCTGCTGATCGCTGGGCAGTTTTCGGACCTGTTGCTGTCACCACGAGTTTTGGTTTTTGATTTTTTTGTTGTTGTTGTTTGTTTGTTTGTTTGTTTTTCCTGAGCCCCAGAGTTCTTACTTGGGACGACGTTTTACAAACCCTGGTGTATCAGAGCATGGCACTCGTGTCCAGCATCTTTACGGCCCGTGCTTCGTGACTGATGGCCCGTACCTTTATTTCTGACTTCGAGTAGGACTTAGAAAATAAGGTTACACCGTGACCATCGCTCTTCAGAGAGCTGTCAAAATGACTTGTGTGTCGACGGCTTTTCAAGACCAGTTGGGAAATTGCATTGTCATTTTGAAAAGCTACTTTCTCATCATCACGTGAAGTTATTATTAATCTATATAAATGTAGGGCAACTTTTAATATCTTAAACTTACTCCAGGACTTATAGAAAAGAATAAATGGTTTGACCCAGTACTGAATACTTATTGTGTGTTTAGTGTAATCCTGAGTACCAAATACAGTTCGCAAAAAATACTTTTATTGAGGATTTGCTATGTGTCAGGTAATGTGTTGGTTACTTTAGATGTATTATTTCATTTTTGGTTCTTTGGTTCATTTTGGTTCTTTTCCATCCTGGGAGGGGTCCATGATGTCACATTTGACGGATTAGGAAACTGAGGCATAAAGAGGTTAAGTAATTTGCTCAAGATCATTCAACCAGCAGGTGTCAGCCTTGGATTTCAGCCTAGACAGTCTGACTCCAGAGACATGCTGCTGCTTTTTACACTTTACTGAATTTTATAATCTCGAAGAAGAAAATATATTCGGAACAACTGGAGAACAATTGAGTACCCACCATGGGCTGCTGTCTTTAGCCACAGTGAGAACTGAAAGAATTTCCTCCCCTGTGATAGTCTTACCCAGCTTTTGGAACATTTTTGGAATACCTGCTGTTTGTTAACTGGTTTGCTGTCCCTTTGCTTTCCAGTCCACTCTCCCTTTTGAAAACCAGGTTAAAAGTGAAAATCAATGCATAACTCTAGTTTAAAGCCTTTGGTGACTCCCTATTACCTCCACTGTAATCTAAGGGATTTAGGCTGTTGGTCATTCAAGGGCTTTTGTAATAAATTCCCTGATTCCCTTTACATGTTTGTTGTATTTGAAATCAACTGCAACTCATAATGCTGGCAAGGCACCATGCATTTTTATTTTCACCGCTCTCTCTGTTCTTGCTCAGGCCTTTCACTCTTTGTGTAATATCCTTCTTGTTCCTCATATGACTTCTAAATCAAGCCATCTTCTTTGAAGCTTTCTAGTTCTTCTGCCCCATCTGGAGCAGAATTTGTGTTCTCACACTTTGTATTCTCACACTTCCTTCCTATCTTTCCTACCTGCCCAGCAAATTACCGGGTATCTGAAACTTATCTGTCTCCCTTCCTATATTGGGAAAGTCTCTTGTCATTTTCACCTCTGTTTAAAAGCAGAGGTGACCAAAATGGAATACTCCGTGTAACTCTTTGGAGGCCTTTAGAGGCATTAAGATTTGAAGAAGGAATAGGATTGGAATATGTGGACAGTAGGTATTTTGAGTGAATTCAAGTATTTTGAGTAAATTCTAGCAATGGCCATGAGATGCAAGAAAGCCCAGTATATCCTCTTGATCTAATTGGAGGGTGGTGTTGGAGAACAGAGGTAAATAAGGTTATAGTGTGGAAAGTGGTACACCAAGGTATACATTAATTAGTATGGATAGCAGAGGGTTAGCTGAGATTCTTCTTGTTCATTTAACTTATTTTGTTTTTCTCTTTTAGCAGAACTTTGAAGTATATTAAGCTTTTGTAATAGTTTTGAAAATAATAATAGATAAGTATTTACATAAATATAAAAAAGAACTTGCCTAATTTTATAAGCTTAGCATGACATTTTTTTTATCTTTTATAATATCTTCATTCAGGTAGCATATATCCCCATTATGCTATTATTCCTCTGGCCTGCTTTATTTTTGTCATTGCACTTATTGCCTTATAACTGTACAGTGTATTTTACTAAATCATATTGTTGCTTATTGTCTGTCATGACCCTCATTCGAGTGTAAGATCCGAGTTTTCTTATCTGTAAATTGGAACAACACAGCTCCTTTGCTAGATTATTACAAAGAATAAAAAGATCGTGGATATGAAGTGATCAGCAAGGTGATTGACACCAAGAGAGAAGCTATTTAAGATATTTTCAGAGTATACATTGTGTGAGTTATTAGAACACCAAACCCAAGGGGCCGGCATACATTTCCCAGCCTGTGAAGGAACAGACGTATATTTTATCCCTGAGGAGGGTAGATCCCGTGTATGGATCTTGTTAATCCAACTTGCTTATCCATTCATCTGTTGGGGGACATTTTGGTTCTTCCCAGTTTGGAGCGTTGACAAAGCTATGAGTATTCAGGTACAAGTCTTTGGACTTGGACTTCATTTTCCTGAGGTGAATGTCTGTGAGTGGAAAGGCTGGGTCATACGGTAGTCGCATTCTTGATTTCTTAAGAAACTGTCCAAACTTTTCCAGAATGATTGGACCATTTTATCCCTGTGGGCAATGAATGAGAGCAGCTGTACATCATCACCAACGCTTGGTATGGTCAGTCCTTGTAGTTTTAGACGTTCTAATAGGCATGTTATGTTATCTCATTGTGATTTTATTTTGCATTTCCGTAGTGACTAACGACACTGAACATCCTTCCATGCATTTATTTACCAATTGTATATCTTTTTTGGTATAGCATCTGTTCAAATCTTTCACCTGTTTTTTTTTTTTAATGAGGTTGTTTGATTTTTCTTTTACTGAGTTCTGAGAGGTTTTTTTTTTAAATATAGTATGCATATAGGTCTTTACCAGATATGTGATTTGTAATTATTTTCTCCTAGTTGTGGCTTGGTTTTTCATTTTCATCACAGTGTCTCTCAAAGAGAAGGTCTTACTCTTCATGAAGTCCAGTTTATCTGCTTTTTTCTTTCATGAACCTTTCAGCTTAACTCCACTGGCACAAGTGTCTATGTGTAGTACATTGAAACACATATTGGCTGCTAAGAAGTTTCAGTTTAGTCTAGGAAAGGAAGTTTGGGGGTGTCAATGAACAGTGTATGAAGGTATGGATGATATGAATGTGAGAGGCCATCTCTGGGCGAGCCTCCACATGGTTACTTTATCGGACATGTCAAGAAGAAATGGTAATGTTAGAATATCACCATTATTCAGTAACTGCTGAAATAATGGCTCTGGGCAATGATCAGCAGTAAGCTAACATTGCAAACAAAAGGGACAATTAGAAATTACATGCTCTTTAGGGAAGCACAGAACATAACTTAGGAATTAGCCTCAAATGTGAATCTATCTGATCAAGGGTGTGGAACTGTCAACTTCCCAGGAAATACGGGGAACAGAAAAACATAATAAGTGACACGTGGGTAACTTTGCAGGACAATCCACTCAGTGTCATCAACAGAGAAATTTCACAAAAAAGAGAGGGAAGGAGAGATGAATGGATAGAGGGAAGGAGGGGAAACCTATAGATTAAGAGTTATGAAAGACATAGCAACTAGTTACAACATATAAACTTTATTTCAATCATGATTTTTAAAAATTATGAGACAATTGAGAAAATTTTTATCCAGACTATGTTTTGTGATCTAAGATTTTTTTTACCTGGGATGGTGGTATTATGGTAATGTCTATTAAAAGCAATCATCTTATTAGGAATCAAACTATAGAATGTATGAGATTTCCTTCAAGATAATGAGGGGAGGGGATGGTGAGGAAAAAACTGACTAGAGGTTTGGAAGCTATAGGATTGTCATTAAGATGATAATGCTTGAAGCTGGGCAGTGGGCTCTGGAGGTTCCTTATGCCATTCTCTGTATCATTGTGTCTGTGCGAAGTTGTTCATAATTAGTATCTAAAAAGAAGTGTTGGAACAAAACCAGAAGATACAAATGTAGATAACCAAGTTCTTTATGGAGCCAGTTGTTTTCAAGAAAGCTCAGGGGGAAAAGAAGCCCCCGAAAGAGCCAGAGGAAAGAACTCCTCCTTCCATAAGATTTTTCAGAGTCATCATGGCATAATGCCATGGCAAGCAGACCTTGTGTTTAGTGAGTTATGGCTCATACCTCCCGGTACAGCACTGCTTTGTTTTCTCTACTTACTAATTTAATAGTTCCTTGAGACAAGAACTAAGTCTTATTTCTAATTTCCTAACACTCCCTGGCTTAGCAATAAATGTTGAACATGGAGATGAATGAATAAAGAAATGAATTAAGCTAACAAGCAAGCAATCTTTGACATATAAAGCACATGTTTATATATTTTCCAAAGAGAGTACTTTCTCAAGGACTGAGCATATCTCTCTGGGTTCATATTTGGGTAATCAGTTGCTCTGGCCTATTTTTTAAAAACAGTTGCAGAAGCTCTACTTGCTTTTGCATTTTTAAAAAGAGGATAATTACTAAACCAATGAACGTAGAAAGTGCAAAGTTAGTTAAATGTAGGACCCCTATGAAAGACTTTGTCGTCCCATTGCAATGGTGGACTTAAGACAGTGAGCGCTCATTAGTTCAGATTAGCTCCTGGCCACAGTGACTGAAAAACAGGTAAGAAGTTAAGATAGATGGCTCTGTGGTCCTTTCTAACACTACCGGGAGTGTTTATTTCTTTTATTTCCCAACAAGTTAGTAATTGGTAGGATCTTTCACTATACTAGGTGGTACACACTGCCACCTATGGGACAACAGTAAAATTTGTTACCACGTTATAATACGTGGATTTTTATATCTTGCTATTTAAAAATATAGAAAAGTTGCCATCTAAATGAATCCTTTGATGAATTCTTTGGCAGGGTAATAATTAGCTCTCAAAGTGATCTTTTTTAAAAATCTGGTTTGGATTTTTCTTAAAAAAGACAAGTGTATGAAAATGTTGATTTAACTATCTTAATATGCTTTTTTTAATCGTTAGTATATATATAGTATATATATAAAATATATATATTTAATATATAATTAAAATTGAAGATGGTAAAATTGTAACTTTTTTTTCTTTTCTTTTTTTTTTTTTAATTTCTTTTCAGCGTAACAGAATTCATAGTTTTACACCACACCCAGTGCTCCATGCAATGCGTGCCCTCCACAATACCCACCACCTGGCTCCCCCAACCTCCCACCCCCCGCCCCTTCAAAACCCTCAGGTTATTTTTCAGAGTCCATAGTCTCTCATGGTTCATCTCCCCCGCAATTTCCCTCAACTCCCTTTTCCTCTCCATCTCCCCATGTCCTCCGTGTTATTTGTTATGCTCCGCAAATAAGTGAAAACATATGATAATTGACTCTCTCTGCTTGACTTATTTCACTCAGCATAATCTCTTCCAGTCCCGTCCATGTTGCTACAAAAGTTGGGTATTCATCCTTTCTGATGGAGGCATAATACTCCATAGTGTATATGGACCACATCTTCTTTATCCATTCGTCTGTTGAAGGGCATCTTGGTTCTTTCCACAGTTTGGCGACCTTAGCCATTGTTGCTATAAACATTGGGGTACAGATGGCCCTTCTTTTCACCACATCTGTATCTTTGGGGTAAATACCTAGTAGCGCAATTGCAGGGTCATAGGGAAGCTCTATTTTTAACTTCTTGAGGAACCTCCACACTGTTCTCCAGAGTGGCTGCACCATCTTGCATTCCTACCAACAGTGTAAGAGGCTTCCCCTTTCTCCACATCCTCTCCAACACACGTTGTTTCCTGTCTTGCTGATTTTGGCCATTCTAACTGGTGTGAGGTGGTATCTCAATGTGGTTTTAATTTGAATCTCCCTGATGGCTAGTGATGATGAACATTTTTTCATGTGTCTGATAGCCATCTGTATGTCTTCATTGGAGAAGTGTCTATTCATATCT
>PISX010034295.1:0-14132 GCA_004024625.1 Mellivora capensis
TACCTTCTTCAATTTTTAATCAATCACCTGAATCAATTTTTTTGTCTTTGCTCTTCATCACCTCTTTGGTTTCAATAAAGACAGTTCTACAACTATCACAGTATTAGAACTGTTTCTTTTGCCCCCAGTTCCTAAAGTATACCCTTTGACATTACAATATCCTGCTCTTCACTATCACTAAACAAACCTAGAAACTGTGAACCTGAGTTAGGATTTTCCAACCACAGTCTATAAACCTTTCCCTTTTTCCTCTGCATTAACTGGGCTTGTCAATAGCTCTACTCTTCAAATCAAATTGAATCCACCTGAGTCCTTGAATTTCCATCACTGTTCACGTCAAAGAGTCTCCAATCAATATCCAAGACTCCTGCGTGCCTTATCTTCCTCTGAGTCTGCCGTGCCATCTTCTTCCTTAAAGAGTACCATCCTTGTGAAGCCAACAAAAACAAGGTCCATGTACCAAGCAAATCCACATCTCAAGAAAAACCTGGATTTGGAGAAGCTATGGGTCTTTTTTGAACAACTGGGCAGCGTTATCCTACCTGTCTGAATGTTTTGTCTTTTAATCTATCCAACCCAAGATAACTTGTCACTTGTGAAAACTCTAAGCAGAGATTTACTGTGACTGCCACCTAGAAAGGTTGAGAGATTTAAGTGCCCCCAACTCACAAAGAGGAAGTTCAAGTGAAATAAACACTGTGACATATAAGAAGCAGAAAGAACATTTATTTTGGACCAGATGTGTCACTGCATATCACTGTAATGGACTGCTCTATGGCCACTGTGAAGTCCCAGGTGATGAGCTGCGGCCAGTCTGCAGAGCTGGCCTTGAGTCTGCAGACTCTTTCCTTTGGAGACTGGTACCTGAATTTCTCACACCATATATGTAATTCCTTCCTCCTGTGTCATATGTAACACATTCTTCACGGTGTGGCCAACAAGACAGTGCGTCTGTTAGAGAGGAGTTCTCAGCTCTTTTAGGAACCACAGTGAATTCCCAGGCTGTAGGGCATAATTTTCCCTGTGGATTCTCATACCATAGTCTTCTGGGAAATTCAGAACAATCCCCACCCCCATTCCAAGATGGTCAGTGTTCACTTAATTTTAATATTTAACCTACATTTATGAACTGGGTCCCAACTTTAAAGTATTGTGCTCAGTCATGTATATATAGAAAGAAAGACATGGATACTGAACTCAAGAAATAATTTAACCTAGTGAGCTAGAGAGTAATATACACACACCTATAGAGTGGAAAGCATAATAAATATCACACAAAACTCATGAGAGCACAGATGAAGGAATAAGGAATTCTGATCAAGGAAAAAGACAGTCAAAGATTGAGGAATGCTTCATAGAGGAGCTGGTGTTTGATCTGTGCCTTGAAGAACAGATTCGGCTCAATGGGCTGAGATGAGGAAAGAGCAGAGAAAGGGGAGGGATTAGAAGAGAAGGGAACCCGAGTGAGAAAAGGGATGTGGGTAGGAACGTGGAGGTGAATCAGAATGTGGAATACATATATATGGGGATGGGAGAGGAGAGTGAGGCAAGGCATCAAAGGCAAGATAAACAGGCCTCAAGTTTAATGTTCATTCAGTAAAGGCCAACAGTTGTGCAAAGCATTAGGTTAGCCTCTGAGAAAGGAAGAAGGGTTAATAATGGGTATCCCTGCAAGGCCAGGAAGTAGAAGCCACACAAATTCAGGGGCTGTTTTTGGAGCTGGGAGTAGACCCAGAGCTGTCCCTAGCCGTGGATTTTTCATTGCCTGAGTTCTCTCTGATCACCTTCCCTTCTCTTGGCATTCTGAATGCTTACCCTCAGTCTTTTCTTCATTTGTTAAACCCTGATGATGTGAACCATCTAACCCTTCCTAGTCCCCAAGTTCTTGTCTAAGTTGATGACTCGTAATTTTCCAGCATCTAATTCTTTGCCGTATAAGTGGCAATCTAATCCTTCTATGTTTTGGCCAACTGAGTGTAGTTTGTCTTCATATAAATACAGACATATTTTGCCTTGGTAATTCTGCTGCTGCATGTTTTCCCCTGCAGGCACTTACTTTGTTGTTTTGTAGGCACATAGTTTCGATGCCTGGGATGGCTTTCAGTGTTATGGATGTGCTAGGGAAACACACACACACACACACACACACGCATGCAACACAAAAACTGTCACAATCAAAGGAGTTCCAACTTCAATGAGTAATGAAGTTGCGTGAATTCCAACTTGTGGTTCCAAAAGATTTCCATAAGCCTCCTGATTTCCAAATGAGAAAATCATGATAAGTAGTTAATTAGCTTTTTAAGCAAAGGCAAGCCACCGTAGACACCGCTGTGCACTCCACATTCTCCGGAGAGGGAGACTAGCACCACATCCTGAAGAACATGCAGTGCAAGCATGAAAACGGAGTTCATATAAATTCAAGTAATGTCCTTTGACTTTTCATTAAGCCAGGCATGTCCCAGTTACCCCTTGGGGACTTTCTTAATGTTATCATGGCAACATACAATTAAGTAAGATTACATTTTTTTATATGCAGGGAGAGGTGCTAAGACACCATCCTAAATTATTCATCAGTTCACTTTTCACAAAACAACCCCAGATATGACTCTAAGATGTGCAATATTAAAAAATAGCAGATAATTTGATATTGCAATATCATGTAAAGACGCTTTTCTTCCTTTCCCCAGGGAGAACAAAAGACTTAATCGAACTCCACATGTGTCGCTGTGCTTATCACAGCTTACCGTATTACTCTGATTTATGTGGCAGATTGCTAACTCCTCAAGAATTAACAGAAGTTTCTTCCTCAGGGCTGGAATATTCTGATTTCAGTATTATAAAGCTGGGGACAGCTTTGAAAAGGAGCTAAATCTTTTCTCTCCTTTTCTCCTTCTTCCCTGCTGTGTGTGTGTGTGTGTGTGTGTGTGTGTAGGTTTGACTCTCAGTTATCATATCATGGTTTCTAAAGAGTCGTTAAGGACACTGATCAGGTGAAGGTACCTTAGAAGGTCATCATCCTAGTGAGCATTAAGGGGTCCCTTAGTCTTTGCAAGATGATCTCTAATTCAGAGGAGAAAAAATGCATTGGGATGCTGAGTTATACAGCTAAAGGCCAGGTCCAGTGTGATAGGACTTAGTGTGGGAAGACACTCTTTTATAGGTCTCTTATACTCCTATATATCATGCCAGGTATGCCAAGATTCAAGGCCCTGACCCCTCTTTACCTGGGCCATTTTTCAAGGTTTGTTTGTAACAAGTAACCTTGAGGGATGAGGTAGTATCCTCCCCAAGACAGAGAGCAGGTTCTCTTACATATTCCTATAAAGCAATGGGTTCTCTAGGTTCAGGATTCCTCTCTTGTAATGCAGTCTACTTCTTGTGCATTCATCTGGGGGAATTGGGACCCAGTGATCTTGCTGACCCCCTGCCTACTTTCTGTTACAACAGTTTTTTTTTTCTCTGACCCAAGAAAGCATCCATGAAATTGTGACAAGTTACCTTGTTAGCTTACAAGTAGAATAACCTCTCAGACCCTTTGCAGACCTTGAAAGTTAATGTGAAATGCTTGTGGTTGCTTTGTCCTTCCCTTGTCTATTCTAAAGATACAGTCCTTCTTGTTGGAATATCCAATTCTACTGTGTACAGTCCTCATAGATAGGCCAAAGTCTGGGAAGATCTCAAGAAGCATACTCTGTCATTGATGTCTAAGAAATAAAATGCCATACACACATCCCTTTTGTGTCAGACCTGTCTTTCATGGATGTATTTGATAAATCTTGACTCATTAACCCATTGTGGACAGGGTAGACAGAATCTCATGTGTGGGAAATTGTTGCTGCCTGGGTCTTGCCTGTTCAATTTTATGATATCTGAGAGGAGGTGTTCAGGTCTCTTGCTTAGATGCCCACTTCTGGGCCCTGTCCCCAAATTCAGATGCCAGTTGCTTGATAAGCAGTGACTTAAGAAGTTACCTGATGGTGGAGCCCCAGGCACTAATTTGTAGGCTGCTGCCATTGTTCCATGGAACATCGCTGCCTATGCAAGCACCTAGATGTGAGCTCCTGAACAATTGCAGCTCCTGGAAAAAGAACCTCCTGGTTCTGAGACTTCTTTCCTGTCTCACAGGAAATAGTCATGTTGTGTTTGTTCAGAGAAAAAATGTGGCTCCTTTCCAGGTGGGCATGCTCTTCCTCAGCTGAAATGGTTGCTATTATTATTATGCCCTGCTTCTGATGGGTTAGCCTGGCCAAGAAGGAAGTGACAGCAGAGCTACACCTACCCCAACCATCACCCACTCCAATGGCAGTTCTTAATTTGATAATTGTTTCCGGTGTCCCAGGAACCTTAGATCTGTGATCTACAAGTTTGCAGCAACCATGAAAAGTGGGTGTCACACTGCCCACTTTATACCCAAGGATATAGGAGCTAATTCAACAAGATCACATAGCTTCTGAGTACCAAAGCTAGGATTATAACCTAGAGCTATCTGCGTTCAAAACCTTGCCTTCTTGTACGAGTGCCTTGCTAATCCCACTTTCTTCATCAAGACTCAGCAAGATGAGATGTGGTCTGTGAAACTCACAAAGACTCTCATTCCCTAGTTCAAACATCTCTGAAGAATCCAGATTACTCATAGAATAAAGTTTGGTCTTCCTGCCTTTCAGTTTCTCTTTCCAGCTATAGTTCACTCCTACACAGACCTTAAACCTTAGCCAGATGTAAATATTCATAATTCCCCGTAGTTCATCAGTTTTTTTCTCTGCTTTTGGTCAGGCACCCCACCGCCCCACCCCAGCTTTAAACAGGTCACCTTTTCTCTAACAACCAACTAAAATCCTACCCACCTTTAAAGGTCTTACATATCACTTCTGTAAAGCCATCCCTGATTACCATGACTGAATATGAACGCTTCCTCTGTTTGACATGACAGTTCTATTTCTAAACTTGAAGGCCCTGAGTGCACATTGCCTTAATGCACCTATATCCTTAAAGCTATGTGCTTTGGAAAAGCAAGTTGTCCCAGAGGCCCAGACCATTCTTGCGCTTTGAACTCACATATCCTGCTGCCTGCTAATTATCTCCCCCTGGGAATTCCACAGGTGTGTCAACCTCAATTCAGCCAGAACTGAACTCTTAACTCCCTTACAATTTGTGGTCCCCCCAGTGCCCCTCATCTCAGTGGGTAGCTCTCCTGTATCATTTGCTATAACTAGAAATATGGGTATCATTGCTGATTTCTTTTCCCCCATCAACTGTCACACCGATATGTGACAATAATCACTTAATCCTATTGCACCTGCTGCCTAAATATTTTCAGATCTAATACTTTATCTCCACTTCCACTGTAATTTCTCAAGTCTGGGTGGCCATCATTTGCCACCCAGATTATTGTAGCAGCCTGCTGTCTCACTGACCTCCAGACTTGCAGGCTTGCCTCATCCAATCTGATTCTCACTACTAGAGTCAGTGGTAGCCTTCAAAAATGCAAATCTGACATGTCATTCTCCTGCTCAGAAAATGCCCTTAGGATAAAATCTAAACAAATGGTTTACATGACACTTCTTTGGGTGACTTTTTTTTTCTATTTTATTTCTTTTCAGTCTTCCAGAATTCATTGTTTATGCACGATACCCAGTGCTCCATGCAATACGTGCCCTCCTTAATACCCACCACCAGGCTCACCCAAACACCCTCCCTCCTCCCCTCCAAAACCCTCAGTTTATTTCTCAGAGTCCACAGTCTCTCATGGTTTGTCTCCCCCTCCAGTTTCTCCCAACTCACTTCTTCTCTCCATTTCCCAATGTCCTCTGTGGGTGACTCTTTTTATACCTCTGCAGCCATGCCTTTCACAATACCTCCCTCTTGCCCTTTAAGTTTTGGCTATGTTAAACCCCATTTGTTCTTCAAGTAAGCAGTGCTCATCCCTGCATATTTATTTTCTTTACCTCCAAAGACACACTGCTCCTGCCCCTTCCCCAAAGCATACATTCTTGTCTGGCTACTCCTCTGCTCTATCTCTGGTTAGATACAGCTTTCAAGAAGCTTTTGCTGACTTCACGAAGACCGCATTTGGTGCTCTTCATTGTCTTCAGTAACTCTCTCTAGGGTCTCCCCATCACAGTGAAGTGTTTAAATTGCCGCTTTAATGGCCTGTTTCTCTCACCATATGGCTAGAACATATCCATTGGAACCTAGACATTCATGGAATTCTTTCTTGCATGGTATTTGGGGCTCCATACAGTTGTGAACTTCTGTGCAGTCTAGTGCATGGAAGGGATGCTGAAAACTTGTTATTTTATTTGAGAAGAAAACAGATGTTCCATATGCCAAATGTTTATAATGAGTTGCGTAGATTATAAGAGGTAGTCTTGAGTCTTTTAATGGTCATGGCTTTCTTGTTGTTGTTAAATTAATACAGTCTTGGTGGCAAGCAAGGGTTAATAGCTATTTAAAAAGGACTTGGGGAATGTAGGAAAGAACTTGTCTGTGTTCATGGTGACATTAATTTATGAGGAAGAGTTGGAGGAAAAAGCCAATCAAATACTGGATGCCAAATTACTATATATCATACAATTTACGAGGCAGTCAAAAGTGTTATTAAATTGGAGACCAGGACAACCTTCTTAATTCATCCTTATGACAGTGATTGTAATGACTCTAAGAACCTGGTTTAACCTGAGTTCATTTTATGAAGGTCTTTCATTTTTAAACATTACATTTATTGAATTTTAAAGAAAGCTTGACTTAAAATGTATACTGTTAATGCATAATAAAAATGCCTCAATAATCAATCCACATTCAATACTTGGGTTGACATCAGCATCTGTGAGAGGCCTGCAATGGATTCTGGTTTTTAAAAATCAGGTATGGATACAGTTTTCTATTTTTTTTCTGGAAAAAATAATTTTCAGATTTCACAATAGTAACCATTCTCTTTTTAATTTTTTTTTCTGTTTTATGCTTCCATGGCCCTTGACTCTCTCCCCAAATCCTAATTTTTCTCTTCTGGTAACTGTAGGATTCAATCATCCTGGCCAGTAGTGGGCTGCTCTTTGATCATTCTGCTGTGTCGGTGAGGATAAGCATCCATAAACCCAAGAAGAGCCCTGGTCAAGGATGAGGGCTTGTTGTTATCAAGTGCTTTGAGTCTCACTGACCCCTGGCCTTGTGGACTTTAGTGAAAACCATGAGTATAGCATTACCTTTATCATTGTTATTGGCTCCTAATGTGGTGGGACAGTGCTGGGTATAGTAAGCTTGTATGGCTTCCTACTCTGGCCTTAGCCCCAGCTCTGAGTGCAAAATGGCTGCTCAATAACTGTTCTGGAATAAGTAAAATACTTCCAGTTATTCTATCTTTTTATGTCTTGACTTTTATAACCTTTTAGTTTATAATGTCAGTTCAAAACTGATGCTGATAAGCACCAACTTATGGTGCTTTTTTTCACTGGGGCTGTCCTGTCCAGGACAGTGACATACTTTATCAGAGTCCTTGGGGGAGATGCAGCTCTGCCAAAGTTTGTGTGTGCTCTGGACTCTGTTCTCAGAGCAGCTTGTTCCCTTGGCTTTAGCCAGTTAATATATGGTGGCAGAAACTCTGGGGTGGCTTTGATTTCTGCAAAAGTTGGGCACCCTGGAGAACAAGACATCATATGATCCTCTTTCCTAAAGAACATGTTTCCAGTGGCCCTCCAGTTAGGACATGTGTCCTGAGAGATCTACCAACTGGCTTAGGTTACAGACATACATTCTGAACATAGAGGGCCCAGCATGTGTCCAGTGCATTAAAAAACCCTAATATTTGTCATTACCTTTTCTTACCATTATTTCAGCCTCCTCCTGAATCCATGCCATCTGTTCCCTTGGTGCTGCTATTTGACTTGTTCCGTTGGTGATGCCATCTGACTTTTTATTGGGAGATGGGGGGAAGTAGGGAACCAAGAAAGATGCCAAAATTTTGATATCTGAGTTGACTCTTGAAGGATGTTTAAGAATTTTTCATACAAACAAGATTAAAATGATATTTTAGGTGGAAGCAACAACTTAAACCAAGACAAGGAGACGAGAAATAACAAGGAGTGATGGAAAATTCCATGGAAACCAGTATGAGGCAGAAGTGGCTGGAATTGAGGGTAGAGAGTTATGGCTAAGTTATTTATGTTGTGCTAAAGATCATAGACTTTGTTCTGATGTTAATAAGGAGATACTGGAGAATTTTAAGTGGTGGTAAGTTACATGGCCAGATGTTCATTTTAGGAAGATCATTCTGGCTACAATGTGGGAGGTGGGTTCAAAAACTCAAGGCTGAGGGATTAGTTTGAGAATCTGATGCAGAAATGTTTTTAAGAGACAATGAGGCCCGAGATACAGAGAGGGATGGAGAGGAAGAAATGTTCCTCCTGCTCTGTCACAACCTCTTTTGCTCTGCAATTCTTCATTTCTACTGAAGTGTCTGATTCCATTCTAGAATCTCTGTTTCTGTTTCTTTCTCTCTTTCAACAGCAGTCAAAACTTTGTAATAAAAAAAAAAAAGTAAACCTTAAAGGTGGAATTTCAGGAATCCATATTGAGTAGAGCAGCAATTTCAGGAGCTAACAGGCCTTTATGGTCTCCAATATCTTACCATATTGGTGATTGCCCTGGTTATCTGTTCATAAGACCCTTCATGGCCCTGATCCAGGGTGACTTTAAGGGGCTGATCTATAGGTGTGCTGCTCTCTGCCTTTACCCCGAGCTGCTCACCTAGCATGTCTGACATCTCCAGTTAGACTTAAAACACAGAGAACCACCGCAAAGCATCTAGAATTTAGTCTAATATGCTCCTTATGAGGAATGGATGCCCATTGTTGTTCCCTACTTTCATAGGATGGGTGAGGACATTAATAAAATTTGTTTGCCGTGCATCCCTATGTTTAGAGCATTACTTTTAGTCTTTCTAAAATCTGAGACTCTTGCGGCACCTGGTGGCTCAGTCGTTAAGCATCTGCCTTTAGCTCAGGTTGTGATCCCAGGTTCCTAAGATGGGGCCCCATTTCGGGCTCCGTTTTCAGTGGGAAGCCTGCTTCTCCCTCTCCCACTCCCCTGCTTGTGTTTCCTCTCTCGAAGTCTCTCTCTCCCTGTCAAATAAATAAATAAAATCTTAAAAAAATCTCAGAATATATGACCAGTGATTTCTTTGTATACACTAATGTGAAAATCTCTCCAAAAATATTCTTGCTAACATCCAGCATATGCTTGAATATGTCCATCAACAGGGAACTTTTTATCTTTCATGGAAAACTTTCTACATTAGGATAATCTGTCTCTACTTAAATTGTTAAAAAAAATATGTCTCTTGTACTTTCCATGCATTGGATTTTATTCTATTTTCTAAACCTATAGAACATGACAGAACTGGATATTCACTGTCAACTTTCATGTCTTGAAGAGTCATTTTTTAAAAAAAAAATTACAGTGTAGTTAACATATAATGCTATATTAGTTTCAAGTGTAAAATATGATGGTTGAACAGTTCCATACATTGCTTAGTGCTCATCAAGACAAGTGTCCTCCTAATCCCCTTCACCTATTTCATACATCTGCCCCAAACCACCTCCCCCTCAGTAACCATTTGTTTATAGTTAAGTTATAGTTAATTTTTTTGGTTTCATTTTTCCCTTTGTTCATTTGTTTTGTTAAGTTCCACATATGAGTGAAATGATATGTATTTTTATTTCTCTGGCTTATTTCATTTATCATTATACTCTCTAGATTCATCCATGTTGTTGCAAATGGCAATATTTCATTATTTTTTTATTTAAATTCAATTAACCAAATATAGTAAATCATTAGTTTTCAATATAGTGTTCAATAATTCATTAGTTGAGTATAACATCCAGTGCTCTTTCTTTTTTATGGCTGAATAATATTCCTGTGTGTGTGTGTGTGTGTGTGTGTACCACTTTTTTATTCACTCACCTATCAATGGACACTGGACTGTTTCTATAATTTGGCTGTTATAAATAATGTAGTAGAATTACTGGATCATAAATTATTTCTATTGTTAATTTTTTGAGGAACCACCATACTGTTTTCAGTAGTGGCTATACCATTTGCATTCCCACCAATAGTGCAGAAGGGTTCCTTTGTTTTCCACATCTTGCCAACACTTGTTGTTTCTTGAATTTTTGATTTTAGCCATTCTGACATGTCAGGTGATACCTCATTGTAGTTTTGATTTGTATTCCTCTATTGTTGAATGATGCTGAGCACGTTTTTTGTGTCTGTTGGCCATTTGTATGTCTTCTTTGGAGAAGTATATATTCATATCTTCTGCCCATTTTTACTTGGATTATGTGTTTTTTTTTTTTTAATTTCATTTCTTTTCAGCATAACAGAATTCATAGTTTTTACACCACACCCAGTGCTCCATGCAATGGGTGCCCTCCATAATACCCACCACCTGGCTTCCCCAACCTCCCACCCCCCGCCCCTTCAAAACCCTCAGGTTGTTTTTCAGAGTCCATAGTCTCTCATGGTTCATCTCCCCCTCCAATTTCCCTCCACTCCCTTCTCCTCTCCATCTCCCCATGTTTTTGGGGGGTTTTGAGCTATATAAGTTATTTATATTTTGGATACTAACCCTTTTATCAGATATGTTATTTGTAAATATCTTCTCCCATGCAGTAGGTTATCTCTTAGTTTCATTGGTTGCTTCCTTTGCTGTGCAGAAACTTTTTATTTTGGTGTAGTCCCAATAGTTTATTTTTTCCTTTGTTTCTCTTGCTTCAGGAGAGTGATCCAGAAGGATATTACTATGGCCAGTGTCAGAGAAATTACTGCCTATGCTCTCTTCTAGGATTTTTATGGTTTTAGGTCTCACATTTAGGCCTTTAATCCATTTTGAGTTTATTTTTCTGTATGGTGTAAGAAAAGTGGTCACTTTCATTCTTTTGCATCTAGCTTTCCAGTTTTCCCATAACCATTTTTTGAAGAAACCATCTTTTTCTCATTGTATATTCTTTCCACCTTTGTCCAGGATTAATTGACCATATAATTATGGGTTTATTTCTGGGCTTTCTGTTATTTTCCATTGATCTATGTGTCTATACTTTTGCTGGTATCATTCTGGTTTGATTACTATAGCTTTGTAATATAATTTGAAGTCTGGAATGTGATACATCCACTTTTGTTTTTCTTTTTCATGATTGCTTTGGCTAATGGGTCTCTTATGGTTCTATACAAATTTTTGGATTGTTCTAGTTCTGGAAAAATGCTGTTGATATTTTGATAGGGATTGTATTAAATCTATAGGTTGTTTTGAGTGATATAGACATTTTTAACAATATTTGTTTTTCCAGTCCCTGAGAATGGAATGTCTTTCCATTTCTTTGTGTCATCTTCAATTTCTTTCACCAGTGTTTTATAGTTTTCACCATAAAAGTCTTTAATTTCTTTGGTTAAGTTTATTCCTAGGTACTTTATTATTTCTGGTGAAATTATAAATGGAATTGTTTTCTTAATTTCTTTTTCTGCTGCTTCGTTACTGGTATATAGAAATAAAATGATTTTCATATATTGATTTTGTTTTGTGCAAGTTTACTGAATTCATTTATTGGTTCTAATAGATTTTTGGTGGAGTCTTTGGAGTTTTCTACATATAGTGTCATGTCATTTGCAAATAGTAAAAGTTTTACTTCTTCCTTACCAATTTGGATGTTCTTTACTTCTTTTGCTATTTGATTGCTGTGATTAGGACTTCTAGTTCTATGTGGAATAAAAGTGGTGATAGGGGACATCCTTGTCTTGTTCCTGACCTTAGGGGAAGAGCTCTCAGTTTTTTCCTATTGATTATGATGTTATCTGTAGTTTTTTCATTTAAAGCCTTTATTATATTGAGTTATTTTACCTCTACATCTACTTTGTTAAGGGTTTTTAACATGAATGGATAATATACTTTGTCAAATGCTTTTTCTGCATCTATCAAAGTTATCATATAGTTTTACCCTTTCTCTTGTTGAAGTAATGTATAATGTTGGTTGATTTGCAAATATTGAACCACCCTTGCATCCCACGAATAATCCCACTTAATTGTGGTGAATGATTTTTTTAATGTATTTCTGGATTCAGTTTGCTAATATTTTGTGGAAGATTTTTATATCTGTGTTCACCAGAGTTATTGGCCTGTACTTCTCTCTCTCTCTCTCTTTTGTTGGTGGGGTCGGGGTGTCTTTATCTGCTTTTGGTATCAAGAAAATGCTGGCTTTGGCCTCATGGAATGAATTTGGAAGGTATCCTTCCTCTTCTATTTTTTTGAATAGGTTGAGAAAAATAGGTATTAATTCCTGTCCATAGTTTGGCTATTGTGGACATTGCTGCTATCAACATTTGGGTGCACATGCCCCTTCGGATCACCACATTTGTATCTTTGGGGTAAATGCCCAGTAGTGCAATTGCTGGATTGTAGAGTAGCTCTATTTTCAACTTTTTAAGAAAATTCTATACTGTTTTCCAGAGTGTCTGCACCAGCTTGCACTCCTACCAACATCATAAGAGGGATCCCCTTTCTCTGCATCCTGGCCGATACCTGCCATTTTCTGACTGGTTAATTTTAGCCATTGTGACAGGTATGAGGAGGTATCTCACTGCAGTTTTGATTTGTATTTCCCTGATGTTGAGTGATGTTTAACACTTTTTCATGTGTCTGTTGGCCATTTGGATGTCTTCTTTGCAGAAATGTCTGTTCATGTCTTCTGTGCATTTCTTGATTGGATAATTTATTCTTTGGGAATTGAGTTTGATATGTTCTTTATAGATTTTGGATACTAACCCTTTATCTGATGTTGTTTGCAAATATCTTCTCCCATTCTGTCAGTTTTCTTTTGGTTTTGTTGACTGTTTCCTTTGCTGTGCAAAAGCTTTTGATCTTAATGAAGTCCCAATAGCTCATTTTTGTCCTTGCTTCCCTTGCCTTTGGCTGACCATGTTCCTAGGAAGAAGTGCTGCAGCTGAGATAGAAGAGGTTGCTGCCTGTGTTCTCCTTAAGGATTTGGATGGATTCCTGTCTCATATTGAGGTCTTTCATCCATTTGGAGTCTATTTTTGTGTGTTGTATAAGGAAATGGTCCAGTTTCATTCTTCTGCATGTGGCTGTCCAATTTTCCTAACACCATTTGTTGAAGAGACTGTCTTTTTTCCATTGGACATTCTTTCTTGCTTTGTCAAATATTAGTTGACCATAGAGTTGAGGGTCCATTTCTGAGCTCTCTGTTCTGTTCCATTGATCTATGTGTCTGTTTTTGTGCCAGTACCATATTGTCTTGATGATGAGAGCTTTGTAATAGAGCTTGAAGTCTGGAATTGTGATGTCACCAACTTTGGCTTTCCTTTTCAACATTCCTCTGGCTATTTGGGGTCTTTTCTTGTTACATATAAATTTTAGGATTATTTGTCCCATTTCTTTGAAAAAAATTGATGGTATTTTGATAGGGATTGCATTAAATGTGTAGATTGCTCTAGGTAGCATAGACATTCTCACAATATTTGTTCTTCTAATCTGTGAGCTGGGACATTTTTCCATTTCTTTGTGTCTTCCTCAATTTCTTTCATGAGTATTCTATAGTTTTCTGAGTACAGATTCTTTGCCTCTTTGGTTAGATTTATTCCTAGGGAACAGTGTGGAGATTCCTTAAGAAATTAAAAATAGAGCTTCCCTGTGACCCTGCAATTGCACTACTGGGTCTTTACCCCAAAGATACAGATGTGGTGAAAAGAAGGGCCATCTGTACCCCAATGTTTATAGCAGCAATGGCCACGGTCGCCAAACTGTGGAAAGACCCAAGATGCCCTTCAGTGGACGAATGGATAAGGAAGATGTGGTCCATATGCACTATGGAGTATTATGCCTCCATCAGAAAGGATGAATACCCAACTTTTGTAGCAGCATGGACGGGACTGGAAGAGATTATGCTGAGTGAAATAAGTCAAGCAGAGAGAGTCAATTATTATATGGTTTCACTTATTTGCGGAGCATAACAAATAACATGGAGGACATGGGGAGATGGAGAGGAGAAGGGAGTGGAGGGAAATTGGAGGGGGAGATGAACCATGAGAGACTATGGACTCTGAAAAATAACCTGAGGGTTTTTAAGGGG
>PISX010034296.1:0-14140 GCA_004024625.1 Mellivora capensis
ATACAGATGTGGTGAAAAGAAGGGCCATCTGTACCCCAGTGTTTATAGCAGCAATGGCCACGGTCGCCAAACTGTGGAAAGAACCAAGATGCCCTTCAACAGACGAATGGATAAAGAAGATGTGGTCCATATACACTATGGAGTATTATGCCTCCATCAGAATGGATGAATACCCGACTTTTGTAGCAACGTGGACGGGACTGGAAGAGATTATGCTGAGTGAAATAAGTCAAGCAGAGAGAGTCAACTATTATATGGTTTCACTTATTTGTGGAGCATAAGAAATAACACAGAAGACATGGGGAGATGGAGAGGAGAAGGGAGTTGAGGGAAATTGGTGGGGAGATGAACCATGAGAGACCATGGACTCTGAAAAATAACCTGAGGGTTTTGAAGGGGCGGGGGTTGGGAGGTTGGGGGAGCCTGGTGGTGGGTATTGTGGAGGGCACACATTGCATGGAGCACTGGGTGTGGTGTAAAACTATGAATTCTGTTACGCTGAAAAGAAATTTTTTAAAAAGTGACAAAAATAAATAAAAAATATACTGAATCCAAATATGCCTTCCTGGTACTACATGCCCATGGAGCTATTTGGAAGGAAAGGGGATTGCTGTCAAGCCATAACTCCCCAATCAGAAATGGGCCTGAGATCATAACCCTTCTTGAGGCAGTACACCTGGCCAAGGAGGTAGTGGTAATTCACATCAAAGGACATCAAAAGGATATGAACTTAGAATCTAAAGGAAACAATTTAGCAAACCGTACTGCCAAAGAGGCAGCAAAAGGTAAACAGATATTAAGCCTTATACCAGTCTTAACTCCAATGGAGTTCATAACTCCTGTCTATTCAGACCAAGAAACTCATATTGCTCAGGAGAGAGGATATACTAAAAATACACAAGATCGGCTTGTTAACAATGAGGGAAAAATTTGTATGCCTAAAAGTAGTCAATGGAAGATAATACAGGGCTTGCACCAGGCTACTCATTTGGGCAAAGATGCTTTAAAACATTTAATTAAAAATATATTTGATGGAGAAAATTTGACAGCCACAATAAAACAGGTTTGCCAATCCTGTGTTATCTGTGCCCAAGTAAACCCAGTAGGTGGAGCTTGCCCTCCCCCTCTTTTGAAACCAGTCTAAAGGCGTGGATCCTATCCAGGAGAGGACTGGCAACTTGATTTCACAAAGATGCCACCTTGAAAAGGCTGTAAGTTTCTATTGGTGTTTGTTGATACCTTCACCAGATGCATCAATGCCTTTCCATGTAAAACTGAAAGAGCCATAGAAGTAACTAAGATTTTGTTGGAGAAATTATTCCTAGATTTGGCTTTCCTCCATCTCTTCAAAGTGACAATGGTCCTCCTTTTACCACCCAAATAATTCAACAAATAGCCCAAACCTTAAAAATTAAATATTTCTTGCACTCAACCTGGTATCCACCATCCTCTGGGAAAGTAGAAAAGGCTAATCATACTTTAAAATGCCATCTTTTTAAACTTAGTCTAGAAATGCAATAAAATTGAGTGACTCTCTTGCCAATAGGGTTTCTCAGGATAAGAATGGCTTCAAAACAATCTCTAGAACTCAGTCCTTTTGAGTTGTTGTACAGAAAACCATTTCTTTCTGTGAATCTTTTATTAGATGAAGATTATAATGCTTTATTAAATTATTCGCTGGAAGCAGGTTTAATTCATAAGTTACTCAATGACTATACTTATCATATACTCCCAAAACCTGGTTTAACTATAACTGAAAACCCACCCCATGTAAATCCCAGAGACATGTTTTATTTAAAAAATTGGAAGTCAGACACAGCAGAAAACGTAAATCCAAAATGGAAAGGTCCATATTGGGTCATACTATGTACTCCCATTGCGGTAAAGCTAGAAGGACACGCTTCATGGGTGCATATATCTAGAATAAAACCTGTACCTCCTTCACAGGAACCCAGTGAGCAAATTAACATGCTTTCTTACTCCTGTGAGCCCATAGAAGACCTCAAACTTCTCTTCAAACAAAAATGAAGGTTGTATATATTCTCTTTATCTTCCTTTCACCTATTTTAACTGACAATTCCTTCCTACAGTGGCAACAGCATTATGCTGAACTACAAAATCAAACAGATTGTTGGATATGTGGAATTTTGCCTATGTCAACTATGTCCGGGTTACCCTAGTGGGTTTCCCCTTTACAGTGCACTGACTGGCATTCTCTGCAGGATTATATTTCAGATATAATAGATGGAGACAGTATGTATCAGGATAAATCTATCACTAATCAAGATGTTTCTTCCTGGCCCATGATCAGTGAAACATGGAATTTACCAGGACATAACCAAACTTTTTCATACTCTCAAACTATTAAAATCCTAAATGACCTTACAAGCCCACAAATTAATACCCACCAACTAGGCCCTAAGCTACAAAACCCTCCTTATCACTATACTGAGGATGGCATATATCAAATTTGGGATACATATTTGTGGCTTACACCCAGTATTGGACAGCTCAGTCAAAAGGCAGTTTTATGCTGGGAACAAAGAAATCATACATATGATACTTGGGCAAATAAAACACAACATCTAGGATGGCTATCATTAGAAATGTGTTCCCAAATAATAGTACTCCAGGCTACTGACTGATTCGCTACTGATTGGGTAAGGCGACCTGGCATTAGATGGCTAGCTCCAAACAGAACCCACTGGATATGTGGAACTAACCTGTGGCCCTGGCTTCCTCCAGGATGGATAGTTCACTGCACCTTAGGATTTGCCTGGATTCATGGGCACATTACTAAAGCCATCACTACTCCAGCTAATCTCCCCAATTTAAAGCAAAGATGGACATGATCTGTTTTTAAATGGTATGATCACTTAACATCCATTTTTGCTCCATCTGTGGGACTAGAGGATGTCATCTGGCATGTGGAAGCCCTTAATAAATATACCGCAAAGGCACTCAATTATTCACCAAATAGCATCTCCTTACTTAATATTGAAGTCACACAGTTGCGCAAGGCAGTCCTACAAAATAGGATGGCCTTAGATGTCCTGACAGCAGCACAGGATGGCACGTGTGCAATTATCAAAGCAGAATGTTGTGTGCACATCCCAGAATATCACAAAAATGTCACAGGACTAATAAAAGATATGAATACCCAGATTAAGGCTCTACAGGATCCTTCTCTCTCTCTCAGTGATTTGTTAAGTTCCTGGTTTAAAGGAGGATTATGGCCAACAAAATCAACAACAAAAAGTAGAAGAGAAACTTAAATGAGTCATAGACTCATACATTGATTACACCGTGCAAAGGAAAGAATGGAAGACACAAAAACACAAACACAAAAACCTCCAACAGCAATCCAGTAATAAAAACACCCACCTATTACTTTGGATAACATACTAACTCTGGATAACAGACCAAGTTGTGGAAAAGTAAATCTGAAACCTGACTTCTAAATCTTTTGGGGAACTGATTATAAATATCATCAGATGTTTATATCCCATGCCTGCCAAGTCATCCTAGAGAATGATTAGATAAAGCCATTGTTTTCCACACTTGCAATCTTTTAAAAAGATTGGTTTATTTTGGAGAGAGACCACAAAAACATGAGCAGGGGCAAGGGTCAGGGCAGAGGGAGAGAATGTCAAGCAGAATCTCTGCTGAACTACTGAGGTCAGGGCCTCACCCCAGCTTGATCTCACAACCCTGAGATCATGACCCTGAGATCATGATCTGAGCCAAAACAAAGAGGAGGAGGTTCAACTAACGGAATCATTTGGATGCCCCTTCCACACGTGCAATTTAAACTCTTTCCTTTCTTCAGATTATTATCCCAATTCTTTTCTTCTTTTTGCCTGTAGAGACCTAATTTTTGGATACAAAAACATGTGCTTTCATTTAATTCTGGCATGTAGATACTGAGTTGCTCCTTTTCCTCACAGAGATAAGATTTTATGGTTTTTTTTTTTAGATTTTATTTATTTGTTTGACAGACAGAGATCCCAAGTAGGCAGAGAGGCAGGCAGAGAGAGAGGAGGAAGCAGGCTCCCTGCTGAGCAGAGAGCCCTATGTGGGGCTTGATCCCAGGACCCTGGGATCATGACCTGAGCCAAAGGCAGAGGCTTAACCCACTGAGCCACCCAGGCACCCAAGATTTTATGTTTTTAAAGCTTCCCAAATAACAGAAAATCCTATAAAATGCTTCCATCTTCCCCCAACCCATTGATTTATGTATTTGTTCATTCACATTAATGGAGGGTTAGATAGAGTAAAAATGTCAGAACTTGAACCCCAGTTAGCAAATTCTAGTTTAGTTGTGAGTTGTTCAAACTCTTTGAGCCTATTTTTCCTTGCCTAAGATGTGGGATAGCTATGTGTTTATGCCTACCTTGCAAGACTATTAATGAAGATTGAGTTATAAAATTTACATAATGTCCCTTATGGGGCTGTTGGAATGAAATAATTACTGCATAAATGACAATGATTATTATTCATTCATTCCCCAAATATTTATGAAGACTCTACTGCATTCCAACCACAGTAGTTGGTGCTAGGGATACAAAGATGAATAACATATGTACTTGCTCATAAGGTATTGGGAGAGATAGACGATTAAATGGTAATCATAGCTAGCTAATGCCTTATGCAAACAATTTGAGCTAAGTGCTGAGAAGAGGCAATTAATGAAAACTTTTTATTTGGATATTCATTTGGAATACCATTTGAATATAGCACAATAGTTTAAGTATTTGGGCTTTGAACTGAAGCACAGCTGGTTTGAAAGGTTGTTGTTAAACTAGCTGTGTGATATTGTACAAGTCACCTAATCTATCCACATGATGAAGACAGTCTCTATGCTTCGTATCAGGCAAGGTCCAGACAGGAAAACAGAACTCGTGACAGGTAGTTCAATAAAAGAATTTAATATGGACAACCAGATATAAAAGTGTCAGAAGAGTTTAAAAGTCAAACTGGGGAGATGATGGGCAATCGAGAGATTTATACCAGTAGGAAGTCACTCCCACACCTAAGGCTGAATCAAAAAGGGAAAAGGCCTGAGTTGTAGGAGCAGGAGTCCTCAAGGATACACAGCCCTGGCCAGAAGCACCACCTACAGAGGAAGGATATGCCCAGGCTTTTCTTCTCTTTACAATCCCATCAAAAGTTCATAAATAACAGAAGTCAAACCAATGAATCACTGAAGTAGTAATTAGTAAAAGTTTACTGTACATACAGCAAAAAAAGAAAGAAAAACTAGGAGCACTCAAATCAAAACATGGAATGAGGTTCAGGAGATATTATTATAAAATATATAGTAAGAAAACAGTGACTATTTCATTTCTGGAGCAGTTGGTCAGAATATTAGAATTTTCTTAAATGATAGTGAATTGGTCAGTGGTTATTTCATATTAACTTTTGAGAAAGAGTTTAAGTTTTCCTTACAATTTCCAGAAGCATAAGCAAGAAATGACCCACATCCAGTTAGTCTTGCCAAAATAAGCTAAGTTAAGCTTTGTACAAGTAAACTGGTATTGTCTGCTCTAGGAATTTCCAAGGCTGATCTTATTTGTTTCAATTTTAACAACTCCAGTCTTACACCAATACCTGGCATTCACAAACTAACTTGAAATCAGTTGCAAGAGAGCCTGGGAAATTTCAATTTTAGAAGGCAGTGTCTTGAGATGCAAGGAGGATCAGAAGATAAGAGACAGAAAAACAAATAACCAATTCAACCACAATCAACTGCAGTAGAATTAAGATAATGTGTAATAAATGTGTAGCAGGCTGTTAGCACACAATCAGCATTCAGTGAAGGGTAGCTATTTGTATTACCGGATAATATACCTTCAATCATTAACGCTTTAAATTCTTAGTAATAGACTCGGGAGATTTAACAGAGTTGCACAATTGGCCAGGTCTTGGCATTACATATACAGACATTGCAATCTCTTTGTGATACCCAATAAGACATGAGGCTTTGCACCAAATGAACTGATTTTCTCTTAACTCATACATTAATCAGTTACTTTTACATCATGTAAACACAGTTGTGGTCATCAAATCTTCACATAGCAAGGCATATCCAGCTTTCTAATTTAAGTTATACGTGGAGAAAATGGCCAAAGAAATATGAGCTACATAGTCTGAGTTACCACGAGTGCTTTGTTAGACTGCTTCAACAAGCAAGATTTTATAGGACATTAAAGTCAGAAGTAAAATCTTTCCATGGTGGAAGAAGAAAAAGGGGAAAAAATAACATTATTATTCCTTATTCTTACTATTTCCTTTTATGCAGATCGAATTCCATTGGCATGGCATGTCTTTCCTCTTTCTGTAACCTCACTCCATGTGAGACAGCTGATCAGATCCAATGGCTTACCTGGGGGGAAGTTTATGTATCTGATGGTCAACTGTAAGGAAGCCTGTTTGCCAACAGAAGTAAGCCACATTCCCTCATATCAGCTTGTTAAGTGCTGAAAGTGATATTTTGGACTGTGTTATACTTCTCTGTCTTATTTTTCAGTGGACTCACAATTAGGATGAGGGAAACGCTGGTATTAATTGATATTTATTCATTGGACACTCTTAAAGGCCCTGATATGCAAGGAAAGCACAAAAAAGCAGATTTTCTTAAAGAGCTATAACCAGATTGGAAAAACATAAGATCTATTATAGTATATACAGTGTGATATCATTTTTTAAAAAACTATAATTAGAGATAATAATAAAACTATAAATATTATATACTACTTTCTATATTATAGGCATTATTCTAAAAGATTTATGGATGTCAATCCGTTTGATTCTCATAAAACTCTATGATGTCAATGTTATCCTAACTTCAAAGATGTGGAATTAAGGTACAGAGTGGTCAAGTAAATGTGTGCAAGGACACACAACTTGTAAGTGTTAGAGCCAGCATTGAGACCCATGCATTCTGGCCTTAGAGACTATTTTTTTTTTAAGGATTTTATTTGTGTGTCTGTGTGTGTATGTGTGTGTGTGTGTGTGTGTGTGTGAGAGAGAGAGAGAGAAAGCATGAGCAGGGGGAAGGAGTTGAAGGAAAAGCAGATTCCATGCTGAGCAGGGAGCCCAGTGTGGGACTAGATTCCAGGGCCCTGGAATCATGACCTGAACTAAAGTTGTTTAACCAACTGAGCCACACAGACACCCTGAATTTAGAGGCTATTAACCATTACCCTAATCTGCCTCACCACCATGGTGTGTTGGGTGTGTGTTGCGGGGGGGGGGGGGTTCACTGTTGTATTTTTTGGATAAAATACTGAAAGACCAAAACCAGAATCTTGACAGTGGTTATCTCTGAATGGGATTATCATTGATTTTGTTTTATCTTTCCTTTGGAAATTTCTGTGCTGTTTCCCACAAGAATGGTTATACCCTTTTTAAAACAAACAAACAAACAAACAAAACAAACAAACAAACAAAAAACCACAAGGAAAAGAATGTCTTTCATTGGAATTGGTTTTTTTAAGGTAATATGAACACAGCACATTTCTAATCCATGTTAATGTTCTATTCTTAACTACTTCTGTTTTTCTTCTTGCTTCTCTATTTTGCTTTCACTAAGAACTTTTTTGTGTCTCCTTCTTTCTCCCTTCTCTTTGATTACTTGGGCTTCAATTTGGCTAAACAGCTGAAAGCATCCATAATTTCCCAGACTGGAGCCACTGAAAGAGCTGGAAGGCACCTGGGGTCATTATGCAGAAATTCCTACTGGATGTGTTATAGACCATGAAGGTATCCATTCCAGCCTTTACTCTGGGGATTAGTAAATAAATCAATGGTTTAGGTTATACAACTTGAGCCCTAAATACATGTCAAGCAAGCAGTTTGGAGACTAGTGTTTGATGAGGCACATGACTGGTCTCTCCTTCAGCTAAATTTGTCAGCATAACCACCTGGATCATTAGACAATTTTAAATTATCTTTATTCATGGTCATATGCTGTTTTATTTATACCTCTAATGGGCCACTAAATAAAGGCAGGAAGCTTGAAGAGCACTGCTGTTAAAATATAACCTAGTGGGGAGCATTAAAAAATAATAATGTTATAGATTTCCCTCAAGATTATCATCATTGGAACAGTAAGTTTCATTCATCTAATCAAAATTTTTACCTAGTACCTTATTTTATAGTACTATTGTTCTTAAACCATTTTTTGGAGAGTAATAGTAGATGGAAAATTAAATTTAGATGGTCTTTTTCATACTCAGAGAAATATCTGCAAATAAAACATAACAACCATTCCTTATTTCCTCAGTTTGAAAAAAATTCAAACATTCTAAAACTAAGCTTACTGATTTTAAAAAACTTTTTTAAACATTCTAAGTATAAAAATTTCTAACATCATAATATCAACTTTTTAAATTTTAACACCTTAACATGTATAATAGTTAAACACAAACCTACATTTTTGTATATGATTCCTTATGGCCGAATACAACAAATTTTTGAATTTGTTTCTTAGCAGGTCATACATTTTCTCACAACAATAATTTAAAATGAGGAAGTGCATACCTGTGTTAAATAAAATGATATATATGAGAAGAAATTTGTTTTTATACTATTATTACCAAATATCATAATTAAATTGGGTTAATAATTGCCTACAAACACTTAGGTAGAATCATCTACTTTTAACTCACTGAGCCACCCAGGTGCCCCTTAGAATCATCTACTTTTAAATAGACTGTTTTTTAATTTATAAGAAAATTGAAAAGATTGTACATTACCATGAAGGAGAATAAGAATCTCTCGTATAAGCCCAGAGAGACTGGCAAACACTGGTCCAGTCAAGTTCTCATAGGCAAATATGTATATACGATGTATATATGCACGCAAAACACTTAGTAAAGCACTTTAACACACAAATCATTTTGACTAAAATCTAAAATATCATTGAAGTCCATGATTCTTATCCATAACATATCTTAATAGTTGGCCTGCTGACCTCTCTTTCAACCTATTCCGATGATAAACACTCCCCACCAGAAATGAATCACGTTAAAGGAGAGATTTTATGAAGAGTTTCATTTGTTGGATCTGCTCCTTTAAGCAGCAGTATTGTTTTAGCAATGTTTATTTTGGTATAACGTCAAACATAGAGAAAATTTGCAAGAATATACAGGATTTCCATATACGCTATTTTTTGTTATCAAGTTTTTACTAAATTCTAGTTAAAATATCGTGTAATATTTGTTCAAAATTTCTATATCTCTTTACTCAGATTCACCAGTTACATTTTGCATTATTTTCTTCCTCATTCCTTCCCTTTTCCTCCCCTCCCCCTTCTCTCTCATTCTCTTTGTGTATACATATTTCCCTCTTTGCTTGGAAGCCACTTGAATACTTTGGAGATACTGTGGTCCTTTGTAACTAAATATTTCTGTGCGTATTTCCTAAAAACAAGGATATTCTTTTATATAATCAGAACACAATTATTGAAGCCTGAGAATTTAACATTGGTTAAATATTCTTATCTAATCCATGGATTATATTCAAATTGTGTTAATTGTCTTAATAATGTCATATAGCTTTTCTAAGTTTTTGGTTTATTTGTTTCTTTGTTTTTAAAGATTTTCTTTATTCATTTGAGAGAGAGCACAAGTGGTGTGGAGGAGGAGGGAGAGAGGAAAGAGAGAGGGGAGAGGGGGGAGGGGAAAAGGAGAAGGAGAGGGACAAGCAGACTCCCTGCTGAGTGGGGAACCCCATACAGGGCTTGATCCCAGGACCCTGAGATCATGACCTCAGCTGAAGTTGGATGCTTAAATGACTGAAACACCCAGGCACCCCTAGCTTTTCTATTTTAGATCCAGGATTCAATCCAGCACCATACACTGTATTTCATTCTCATATCTTAGTTTATTTTTATCAGGAACAGTTAGTCAGCCTTTTTTTTTTCCTTTTCTTCTTAGTGTTTCTTGACCTTAAAAGTTTTTTGAGTGTAAGTTAGTTCTTTTGCAAAATATCTCTCAATATGAGTTTGTCTGATGTTTCTTCATGGTAAGTTTTAGGTACACATTTTGGATAAGAATACTACTGAAGTGATATGTCCTCCTCAGGATTTGAGACACATGATGTCAGTTTGTTCAGTTGTGCAAATGTTAGCTTTGATCACATGTTTAAAGTATATCTGCCATTTGTCTTTCTCTACAGTTATTATTTTCCCTGTGTAATTCATAAGTAACTTCTATGTTTCCAAGATATTCTTTAATAGTGGTAGGGAGAATTATATCAGACTCCCTGTGTCTGCTGAATGGAGGGAGAATGTGTTTGTCTTGGACTCAATACGGGAGTTAAACTTCTACCAAAAAACAAATAGGAGAAGAAGGAGTCAAGATGGCGGAGAAGGAGCAAGCTGAGATGACATGAGGTAGCAGGAGATCAGCTAGATAGCTTACCAAACCATTGCAATCACCTACAAATCCAACAGGAGATTGAAGAGAAGAAGAACAGCAATTCTAGAAACAGAAAATCGACCACTTTCTGAAAGGTAGGACCGGCGGAGAAGTGAATCGAAAGCGACGGGAAGATAGACCATGGGGGGGGGGGGGAGCCACTGGCAAGCAGCAGAGCAACGGAGCACTAAATCAGTACTTTTAAAAGTCTGCTCCACGGAGGGACATCGCTCCAGAGGCTAAACCAGGGTGAAGCCCTGGAGGGGTCAGCATGGCCCCAGGTCCTGCAGGGTCACAGAAGGATTGGGGGTGTCTGAGTGTCACAGAACTCACAGGTATTACAGCAGGGAAGCCAGCTACAGAGAGAGAGCCGAGGAGTGAGCTCTCAGCTCGGGGTTACCTTGAACCGGGCAGAGGCTGGGTGAGCTCGGAGTGCGGCCAGAGGCCAGGGAGTGATTGGGGCTTTTCTCTGAGGGTGCACTGAGGAGTGGGGCCCCGAGCTCTCCGCTCCTCCAGGCTGGAGATTGGGAGGTCGCCATTTTCATTCCCGTCCTCCGGACTCTACGGAAAGCGTTCAGGGAACAAAAGCTCCCAAAAGTGAAACCGAGTGGATTACTTAGCCCGGCCCATGATAAGGGCGGTGCAGCTCTGCCTAGGGCAAAGACACTTGAGAATCACTACAATAGGCCCCTCCCCCAGAAGACCAACAAGAAATCCAGCCAAGACCAAGTTCACTTAACAAGGAGAGCAGTGGAACTCCAGAGGAGGAGAAAGCAAAGCATGGAATTCATGGCTTTCTACCCATGATTCTTTAGTCTTGCAGTTAATTTAATTTTTTCTTTAATTTTATTTTTTTTCTTCTGCTAAATTTTTTTTAACGTTTACCCTTTCCTTTTTTAACTAGTTTCTGTTAGTTAACTAGTTTCCGTTTTTAAACTAGTTTATCTTAACAATACCTTTCCAAAAAAATAATAATCTTTTTTTGAACATTCACTATTATAATCATATTTTATCCTTCATAGTATTTAACTTTATTTTTTGTATACATATAGGGTTTTTTTCTTCTAAAAAATTTGTGGTACAACTTCCTCTAGTAGATCAAAATATACCCTAAATCTAGCTCCGGGCTTGTTCTAGTCTCCAGCCTGAGAAAATTCTCTCCACTTTCTTTTTCTTTATTCTCCCAACCAACTTACTTTATCAACTACTTTTATTAGAAATTAAAAAAAAATTTTTTTTCATCTTTATTAGCATATTCCATTCCTTCATTGTGTTTACTCTTATATATGTTTTTCATTCTTTAAAATTTGAGGAGATTCTTTCTTCTAAGAGACCAAATACCCCCAAATTAAGTGGCTGACCCTGTTCTAGTCACCAGTCTAATATATATATTTTTTTCTTGTTTATATTTTTTCTTTATTTATTTTCTTTTTTTAATTATTTTTTTCTGAACTTCTTTTTATCCCCTTTCTCCCCACCACAATTTGGGGTCTCTTCTGATTTGGTTAAAGCACATTTTCCTGGGGTCTTTGCCACCCTTTTAGTATTTTATTTGCTCCTTCGTATACTCTTATCTGGAAAAAATGACAAGGCGGGAAAAACTCATCACACACAAAAAAGAAGAGGCAGTACTGAAGGCTAGGAACCTAATCAATACAGACATTGGTAATATGTCAGATCAAGAGTTCAGAATGAAGATTCTCAAGGTTCTAGCCGGGCTCAAAAAAGGCATGGAAGATATTAGAGAAACCCTCTCTGGAGATATAAAGCCCTTTCTGGAGAAATAAAAGAACTAAAAATCTAACCAAGTTAAAATCAAAAAAGCTATTAATGATGTGCAATCAAAAATGGAGGCTCCTACTGCTAGGATAAATGAGGCAGAAGAAAGAATTAGTAATATAGAAGACCAAATGACAGAGAATAAAGAAGCTGAACAAAAGAGGGACAAACAGCTACTGGACCACAAGTGGAGAATTTGAGAGATAAGTGACACCATAAGACGAAACAACATTAGAATAATTGGGATTCCAGAAAAAGAAGAAAGAGAGAGGGGAGCAGAAGGTATATTGGAGAGAATTATTGTAGAGAATTTCCCCAATATGGCAAAGGGAACAAGTATCGAAATCCAGGAGGTGCAGAGAACCCCCCTCAAAATCAACAAGAATAGGTCCACACTGTCACCTAATAGTAAAATTTACAAATCTTAGCGACAAAGAGAAAATCCTGAAAGCAGCCCAGGAAAATAAGTCTGTAACATACAATGCTAAAAATATTAGATTGGCAGCAGACTTATCCACAGAGACCTGGCAGGCCAGAAAGAACTGGCATGTTATATTCAGAGCATTGAACGAGAAAAACATGCAGCCAAGAATACTATATCCAGCTAGACTATCATTGAAAATAGAAGGAGAGATAAAAAGCTTCCAGGACAAACAAAAACTGAAAGAATTTGCAAACACCAAACCAGCTCTACAGGAAATATTGAAAGGGATCCTCTAAACAAAGAGAGAGCCTAAAAGTCGTAGATCAGAAAGAAACAGAGACAATATAGAGTAACAGTCACCTTATAGGCAATACAATGGCACTAAATCCATATCTCTCAATAGTTACCCTGAATGTTAATGGGCTAAGTGCCCCAATCAAAAGACACAGGGTATCAGAATGGATAAAAAAAACAAAACCCATCAATATGTTGCCTACAAGAAACTCATTTTAGACCCGAGGACACCTCCAGATTTAAAGTGAGGGGGTGGAAAACAATTTACCATGCTAATGGACATCAGAAGAAAGCTTGGGTGGCAATCCTTATATCAGAACAATTAGATCTTACCCAAAGACTATAATAAGAGATGAGGAAGGACAGTATATCATACTCAAAGGGTTGTCCAACAAGAAGATCTAACAATTTTAAATATCTATGCCCCTAACGTGGGAGCAGCCAACTACATAAACAAATTAATAACAAAATCAAAGAAACACATCAACAATAATACAATAATAATAATAAGCCAACTACATGAACCAATTAATAACAAAATCAAAGAAACACATCAACAATAATACAATAATACAATAATAGTAGGGCACTTTAACACTCCCTTACTGAAATGGACAGATCATCCAAGCAAAAGATCAACAAGGAAATAAAGGCCTTAAGTGACACACTGGACCAGATGGACATCACAGATATATTCAGAACATTTCATCCCAAAGCAACAGAATACACACTCTTCTCCAGTGCACATGGAACATTCTCCAGACTAGATCACATCCTGGGTCATAAATCAGGTCTCAACCAGTATCAAAAGACTGGGATCATTCCCTGCATATTTTTGGACCACAATGCTCTGAAGCTAGAACTCAATCACAAGAGGAAATTTGGAAAGAACCCAAATACATGGAGACTAAACAGCACCCTTCTAAGAATGAATGGGTCAACCAGGAAATTAAAGAAGAATTGAAAAAATTCATGGAAACAAATGATAATGAAAACACAATGGTTCAAAATCTGTGGGACACAGCAAAGACAATCCTGAGAGGAAAATATATAGTGGTACAAGCCTTTCTCAAGAAACAAGAAAGGTCTCAAATACACAACCTAACACTACATCTAAAGGAGCTGGAGAAAGAACAAGAAAGAAAGCCTAAACCCAGCAGGAGAAGAGAAATCATAAAGATCAGAGCAGAAATCAATGAAATAGAAACAAACAAACAAA
>PISX010034297.1:0-14130 GCA_004024625.1 Mellivora capensis
CTCCACATCCTCTCCAACACACGTTGTTTCCTGTCTTGCTGATTTTGGCCATTCTAACTGGTGTGAGGTGGTATCTCAATGTGGTTTTAATTTGTATCTCCCTGATGGCTAGTGATGAACATTTTTTCATGTGTCTGATAGCCATTTGTATGTCTTCATTGGAGAAGTGTCTGTTATATCTTCTACCCATTTTTATATCAGGAATGTTCTTTGAAGAGGGAGTGCATACTATCAGGTGGAGGCATATATAGACCTCACAAATAATGCCACTTTTCCTACAGAAGAAATGTTTATTCAGATCCTTTTTCTTTTTTTGATGTGCTAGCATTCTGAGGAATTCTGCAGCCAACAGTTGTAGAGGCAGTCCATGTTTATCTTCCAGTAGTGAGTGGGGCAGCCCCCCAGCTCTCCTAGTCACCCTAGTCACACCTGTTTGGCTCCTCGCACATGAAGAAAATAACAGTATCTTCCAGCTGCCTGCTAGACTACTGTTTTAAAGTCTCATTTAATTATTTTTAACAGAGAATTTTAAATGTCAGTTAAAGAGGGTACCTTAAATTTTTTCCACAGCACAAATAACTTCTGTAGTTTTACTATGTGTTGCTAAAACCAACTGGAGAGGTTCCCTAGCAAGTTTGAAAGGACCCCTCTCCTTTAAAAAAAAAATGTTGAAATTTGGCCAAATTTTAATTTCATTTTCTTTTGGTAGTCTCTGTACCCAACGTGGGGCTCAAACTCAGGACCCCAAGATGAAGAGTCTCCCATTCTTCCAACTACGCCAGCCGTGCACCCTATAGCCGAATTTTTAATCTTAGTAGCTTTGCAGTTTTTTCCCCCCTCAATCAAGTGTTTCTCACAATTTTTATTTTCTCTCTCTGAAGTTGATGCTTATGTATTTTATCAATCCTTGCCTTGATTTCATGGCAAGCTGCTAAAACTGGAGCAAATTTTGAGGCTGGGGCCCCCTTCTGAGGCTCTACCAGATGTGAGTTTAACTTTTAGCAAAACTGTGTTAGACCTTCATTAGCATATGTCTCCTTGTCAGGGATAGCAGATGAGTTTGTAGAGCTGCTTGAATCCCAGTCCTTTTCACTAAAAGCAGCAAATAATCAGTATTAAATACTTAATTAGGGGACATCCCAGACTGGAAAGGATTCAGCCACACCTCTGACAGAGGGGGCTGGCGAGTGTTGATTTTGCGTCTCTGGGGGAAAACCACTCTCAAGTGATCCTCGGGCAGATTATCCTGAAAAGCTATTTTAATCCATGAACTACTGTCCATGTACCAAATCATCTACAAGGGGGTATGCTGGAGAAATGAATGCTCTTACCTTCAGATAAAATCGTGAATGAATTTGGCAGAATACCCTCTGCCAAATGCAGATGAATGAAGTTTGGATGCAGTCACTGGTACAGCACAAGGGAAATGGCTCTGAACGATGAAAACCCTGCCTGCACACCGGGCTCCAGCTCTCATGTTAGCTGTATTCTCTAGACAGACCACAACAGACTGTGCCTTAGTTTTCTCATCTTTAAATTGAAATGGATGGGGAAAAAAATTATCTTAAATAACTCTTCCAATATTTTTGGGTTTCAACATCTTAAAAAACTTCATACATTTCTGTTGACTTCCTGTTCTCTTCTCATTGGTGGTCTGGGGGTTGGCCCAGAGCAAAATGGGTGGCCACCTGGGTCTGCGGCTTCATGATTTGTATTATATACCAGTTTAAAGGAAAATCCATAGAAGAAACAAGCACTGAACTCAGAAACATTTTTGAGCATGGTTTCAAGTTAATCCTTTTATATACGTCTCATCACTTATGGTACAACATTATCTTAACTTCTCCGAAGACCTTTTCCCAAAGAGAAAGTGTGGTTCTATTTCTAATTACTTCTTAGTGATCACATGATGTTCTTATCTTTATGATGTCAGTACTTTAAGGTCAGCACCCAAAGACAGAGCAGCTGGCAAGAGTCTGTGCACAATTTCAGCTCTTCCCTGGATTTTAGCTGTGTTAAACGCCCACTGCTCTTGGCTTGCTTTTCTCCTGCATCTTCTTTTCTGTTTGTTTGTTTGTTTGTTTTTTTAATCTCCTAAAAGACTGCACCTCTTTGTATAGCTGCTCCTGAGGTTACTAGCACATTCATTTTATTTCTAATCACTGTGACTGTTCCCCTTCCTCTTCACAATGAAGTCTTCTGAATCCCCCCTCTTTTATTTATTTTTTTCGGGAAATTCCCAACTTAATGTTTTTCTTTTAATACAGTTCCAGGTTTTTAATATTAGTTGGTCCTTAGAAGTATTTAATGGATGAATGTAAGATGAAAATTTGGAGAAGATTTAGAAAAGACATTGGGCTAATTATTTTTAAGAAGTATAAATAGAATGGTATAATAAAGCCAGGATTATCCTGGGAAAGATTCATAAAATACAGGATGTCTAGAAATTCTGGAAACACAAGTACTTAGTATTATCAATGCTCCCAGATTTAATGGACACTCTGTATTTTAAAGTATTGGCTGATGTGTTAATATTTTCTTGAATTGATCCCCTAGGTTTAACTGCCTCATTGGAGAAAAATAAAACCCAATATCTTAAACTAGAGATGTGTTTCTCCCTTACATAAGGTAAACCTAGAGATAGGCATTACGGGCATAGCAGGTTGTCTCTACAGAATTTCGGGGAAAGATATCCATCTTTTTCCCTCATTTTAATGCATGGCCTTAATCTTCAAATCAGTTCATGATTTAAAAAAAAAGGTGGGGGGGGCGTTTCTGAATAAAAGGCAGAAAAGCAAAAAGCCCTTCACTAGCTGACCCAGCATACCTGGGAATCCGGTAGAGCCCTTTTGTCTGCATCTGAGTCAGTAGGTTTGGGCTCAGGCAAGAGAAACTGGGAAAGATTGTTCATTCATACTGCCGGTGATGTACCCAGCTAAAAATGGGTTATTCTACCAAGGTGGAAGAAGAGAATGGATCTTTGGGGAAGGCAACAAGAACTCTCTGCATACCAATGAAATCACACATTGTGTAATTGGATCCTGGTGGTATTAAGTGATTTACTGAGGATCACTTGACAATTAGTGATATGGTAAATGAAATATACCATACAGTAGGTTTCAGGGTCTGGGGAAGGTTGGCTGGCCACTTTAGGAGGGTGGCCTTTATCTTGACAAATTGTCCTTAACTCCTAATAGCTGGAAGAACATCACCTGAGAACTTGTTGGAAACCCAAACTCTCAGGCCCCACCCCAGATGTACTGAATTAGAAGCCGAGAGGATGGGGCCTGCCATCTATTTCAGCAAGCCCTTCAGGCATTCTTACACACATTACAGTTGGAAAATCACAGTCCTTGGTGATTTTATTGTAACCCATGGTCTTGACTTTAACCCACAAGCTCATAAAGTCTGTCTCCTGTTGGCAGAGTTAATGCAGAGTTGCTGACTCATGCTAACAAATGTGAAAGTACTGACCAAAAAAGGTTATTTCATTGACTTATGATCTAAAGCAGAAATGGTCAGGCAGACCAAAAATTCATGTCATTGTAACCAGCACATTCTTTCCCTGTGGGCAGTTTTATGGGAAACCAAATTATCAAATGAAACTTGGAAAGCATTTCCTAGTTTCCTGCTTCTAGACTCTGAGTCTAAGTGTTATATTGTTGAGATTACTAAAGTTTCAGTAAATTTGCAATCCTCTAATGCCAAGGAAACTGGAGGGGGGGGGACGTTATCCATATCATCCAGACCAGCATTGTCTAATAGAAATACTGGCACGGGGAGTCATGACAACATTATCTTTATTAGAATAAATTAAAATAGAATAATAGGGTTAAGCAAAATTCAACTAAGTAAACTTGAAGTTCTAATTGACATTATTAAACAGTTTATGAGTTAGGCAGCATCCCATGATGCAAGTAGAAGGGAACCCTGAGAAGTTGTATGACATGGATGGTTTTTGTAGGAAGGAGAGTAGGGAAAGAAAGTCATTAGCAAAAGAAGGGTAATTTCGGGGAAGATCACCTTTCCTTATGGGGAAGAGGTGGGGTCTTATGTAGAGTAGCTCATCTTCCCATGAGAAACGGAGCAGGCCCACTGAGGGATTACTGAATGGGTGCTTGTCAGAAAATCCCTGACTGCTTAAGACTACATTGCTAGAGGAGGTCGAAACTGCAACAGTTTAGGTGTTAAGTCCTGGATGCCATTTTGGGCCTGTGGTTTTCTTTTTTAACAGTAGAATGAAAAATATAAAGATGTGCTTGTCCAGGAATGCATGCATGTTGTAGGTCATAATGTAAAATATTTCGTTTTTCTTTTTACAAATTTTTTATTAACATATAATGTATTATTAGCCCCAGGGGTACAGGTCTGTGAATCGCTGGGTTTACACACTTAATAGCACATATCTTCCCCAATGTCCATAATCCCACCACCCTCTCCCTATCCACCCCCCCTCCGCAACCTTCAGTTTGTTTTGTGAGATTGAGTCTTTTTTTGTTTTTAAGATTTATTTATTTATTTATTTGACATACATCACAAGTAGGCAGAGAGGAGGAAGTGGGCTCCTGCTGAGCAGAGAGCCCCCATGTGGGGCTCGATCCCAGGACGCTGGAATCATGACCTGAGCCTAAGGCAGAGGCTTTAACCTACTGAGCCACCCAGACACCCCGAGATTAAGAGTCTCTTATGGTTTTTCTCCCTCCTGTTCCCATCTGGTTTCATTTATTCTTTTCCTACCCCCCACCCACGGCCCATGTTGTCTCTCAACTTCCTCATATCAGGGGGATCATATGATAATTGTCCTTCTGATTGACTTATTTCACTAAGCATAATACCCTCTAGTTCCAGCCACGTCATCGCAAATGGCAAGATTTCATTTCTTTTGATGGCTGCATAGTATTCCATTGTGTATATATACCACATCTTTTTTATCCATTCATCTGTTGATGGACATCTAGCTTCTTTCTGTAGTTTGGCTATTGTGGACATTGCTGCTATAAACATTCGGTGCACGTGCCCCTTCAGATCTCTCTTTAGGGTAAATACCCAGTAGTGCGAATGCTGGGTCATAGGGTAGCTCTATTTTCACCTTTTTGAGGAACCTCCATTGCTGTTTTCCAGAGCGGTTGCACCAGCTTGCATTCCCACCAACAGTGTAGGAGGGTTCCCCTTTCTCCACATCCTCGCCAGCATCTGTCGTTTCCTGACTTGTTAATTTTAGCCATTTTGACTGGTGTGAGGCGATATCTCATTGTGGTTTTAATTTGTATTTCCCTGATGCCGAGTGATGTGGAGCACTTTTTCGTGTGTCTGTTGGCCGTCTGGATGTGTTCTTTGAAGAAATGTCTGCTCATGTCCTCTGCCCATTTTTTGTTTGGATTTTTTGTTCTCTGTGTAAAATGTTTCTTACCTTAAGTCATATTTTGAAAATTTGAAAGCCTTCTCTCTAGTTTTCCCACTGATATGCTATGTTCTACTTACCTATTTCCCTACTCAAAACCATTTAAGTTGTTTTCCCTTTTTTTTTCTTTTATGGAATATAACTGCAACAAATAATGTCTCCTTGTATATTTGTCCTAAAGATTTTTTTTTTTGGAGTAAATACTTTAAAGGGTAATTGCTATAATAAATGTCAGAATAGGTGGTTTTTCAGTTTTGATTTAATATCACCAAAATAGTCTCCAGTGTGTCTGTATTTATACTTACAACAGCAGTTTATGAGAATATCTTTTCATATATTTTGCTAGCACTTGATAATTTCAAAGTTCTTAATTTTAAAAAAATCTTACTGAATCTGATTGCTGGAATAGTATCTTGTTTTAATTGGCATTTGTTTCATTTCTAATGAGGGGAAAAAAAAAGCCATTGTTTTTTTACCCTGTAAGCATTTTTATTAAACTATACATGATAATAATTAAAGAAGTGTTCTACAAACCCTCATGTGTAATTTTTTTAAATGATTTTATCTATTTTAGAGAGAGAGTGGGAGTGAGTACAAGGAGGGGAGGAGCAGTGGGAGGAAGAGGGAAAGGGAATGAATCTCACGCAGACTCTGCACTGAACATGGAGCCTGACCTCGTGACCCTGAGATCAGGATTTGAGGCAAAACCAAGTGTCTGATGTGTAACCGATTGAGCCATGCAGGTGCCCCACCCTCTTGTATAATATTGAGGAAATCTACCACTTTCCTTCCCTCATTTTCCCTTCCCTAACAGTGACCACATCCTACCCTTTTGTCTGTTTACTTTAGAATAATGTGTTTGAATTAACCTCTTGAAAGAATGAGAAATTAGCTATCCTTCTCCCTACCTTCACTCCCATGTCATACTTAACATTCTTCATATTTTTACATTCTCCAAAATCATAATTTTGAACAGATCAAAATTCAGTGCTTATATTTTTTTCTTACTATGTAAGGCTGAATAATGTAATATTATGAGTATTTTCCCTGGACACATTCCTTTGTTGTACAGGTTAAATATTGGCTTGTTCAGTGATTTTATATTTCCACACTCTCATTAATTCAGCCCAAACTCCAAAAGTTGTCTAGATAGCAAGACTTTGGATGAATTAGAGTTTTTATCAAATTCATTTCCTGAGAAGTCTTTCCAAAAGTCTTTTGACCTGCTGGGTTACCAAATGTCTCTCCCCTAGGTCTAGTAATCAGCCCTCCTACTGAGGGATTTCTTTTGCTTTGCTACTCTGTGGAAATTTCCTTTTCCTTTTTTCTTTTCTCTTTCTTAAGTCTTTACTTTTCATTGAGCACAGTAGTTTCCTAAGAAATAGTGAATGGAAAGAAACATTGTAGAGTACTTGAAGATCGAAAATATCTTGATATTGAGATAGGATAATTTGGTTTACTATAGAATTCCTGGTGGGAAAGTATTTTCCTTAAGTAATTGGAAGACATTACCCCAGAGTCTTTAAGCTCTCATTGTTTCTGTTGAGAATTCCAAGGCTGTTTGGATGCCTGATGGTTTGTTTGTAATTTGTTTTATTTTTAATTTCTTCCCATTTGGTTTTCAGTGTTCTCCATTTCTAGAGTTCTTAGTGATTGGATATTTGCCAGTTTGCTTGTTGTTTCTCTCCCGTATTCTGTCTCTATGCATTTTGCCTTACTTTGACTGTTTCTCATCTTTATTTTCAAGATTTCTACTGAGTTTTCATTTCTTTGATCTCGTTTCAATATCCAACAGATCTTTGTCCTCTAGATTTTTTTTTTTTTTTAAACATCTGGCATCTTGTCCCTGTCTCATGGTTAAAATATCTTTCTCCTGCTCATGCATGCACACACTGTTAGGTTTTCATTAGGCCAAGGAGTCTGACTACTCATTTGTTTGAATCTTTCATGTTAAAAGTGTTTTCTTGAAATCCTGTGTTCCTTGGTTTCCTACATATACTTGAGAATGTGTTAATGAAAAAGGCTATTGTAAAACCCGAGTTCACGGAGAGGCAGAGGGCTTGCCAACTCCGCCTTTTCTGGCTTTTTCGTGGCACATTCCCCACCAGCAGCATCCTTGGCTCTTTCCTGCTGGGCTTCTCAGACTGTGGAGAAGAGTTCCTGTGTTTTGCAGAGTATTGTTGTTGGGTCCATGGTCAAAGGAGCGAGACTGATACAGAGCGAAGGTCAAGCAAAGCTTTATTTCGCGCCAAGCATCGAGAATCAAACTGACCCGCCAGGGCTGTCTCTTGAAAAGAGGCGACCCCTCTCTTCTTTACGGACTAGCTTTTAAGGGCAAAGGCCATGTGGTTGGGCCTGGCCACGCACAGGTGGCCAATGAGATTGTAACATAGAGAAAGCTGCACAGTCCTGCTAGGTCACACATATGTGCCAGTTGAATTACAATTTACCCTATAGTAGATATTTGAACCAGCCTATCACCTTGGTCAGAATAAGCACCCATAGGGCTCCCAAAGGGCGGGGCCCATACTTCTTGGTAGCTAGGGAGACAGTATGCACCCCCACCGATCAGATACCTCCACCTGGCCTGACCCACCCTTGTATCTGGGCTTTGTTACCTGGGACTGGTTTCCGGGACTTGTTTTCAAGTAAGTTCCCTGAAGGAGGGGTCAGGGCAGGGCCAGGATGGAGCTGCTCTGGCTAAATAGGCCCTTACATTGTAAGGCCTGGTTTCTAGCATTCTGGTAGCTGAGAAAGGGAAGACTCTAGGAATCTTCTATCACTTACAAACATGTTTACCTAATGCCCCTGCTGTCAGTATGCACCATCACCTTAACAGTACACAGGGTCTTCTAGCCCAGATACCCTCTGATTTTATCCTCTTCAGAGATTACCTTCCTGCCAGGGTATGAGGCCAGCTGTGGCTTGACTGCTGGACAGGCAAAATGTGGGGGATAAATGATCCCTTAAAGACCTTGCAACCAGCCTTTAATCAAGCAACCAACCCTTCACCTCTACTTCCAGAGGTACGTGTTATCATTAATTCCTGAACATGTGGGGGATTCTGCAAAGTAGATTGGTCTGTTTTTGGCTTTCCCAGTTGAGCTGATAGAGCTGTGTTACATGTATCATTCCAGCTCTTTTTCATTCAAGAATATATTTCTAAGAGCTATTCCTTCCTGTGTACTCATCTACATGGCATCAGGTAAATGCTTCACTGTCCCTCTACCATAATTTTCCCCAGTAGGTTGAAACATACTGTACAGATCATTTGCCCTGAAATTTTATTGTATTTTGGAACTTCAAATTTCATGTAGTGAAATTTGACTTTTCTTCCATTTTATATTTTATTAATTAAAAAAAAAACCCTTGTGTAAGAAAATATTGGCAACATAAAGTAACAAGGTACTCACCTCTATTTTTTTTTCCTAACGGATCTCCAGATGATCTCTGATCCATCTGGAATTTATAGTGTAAGGCAGAGGTCTGAATTGTCCTCATATGCATGATATTGTTCCAGTGCCATTTGTGGAATAGGCTATCTTTTCCCCAGTGACTTAGAATGCCACTTACACACCAGCTTCCCACAGATGCATCAGTTTTTTTTTATATGAATATTTTATCTTGCTGTTGATCCATTTGCTTATTTATCAAAACCGTGCTATTGTATGTGGAGCTCTCACAGTATCCATTAGGATGATCATGTGCTTTATCTACTTCAACAATTAAAAATGATGATCTTAATATTCTAATTTAAACATTTTAAATTTTTATTACATTGTATATATTTTCTTAAGTATTACATCATTAATGTTAATTACTACTTAATTCATTTGCTTTTAATTTACTTTGGGTTTTTGCATTTATGTTCAGAAATGATGGTAGCTTATTAATTTCCTTTATTGGGTTGGACTTGTCCTGCTAGTATGTGTGTCTCTGCTGCTTGGACATAACATCTCTTCCAGTTTTATGGAGGAGTTTATATACTTTAGAAAGTGTTTACTGAAATTTGTTATATATTATCCATAAAGTCATCTGAGCATGAAAGCTTTATTTGGTTTTGGGTATTTGGATATCTTTACAATATATTTTCAAGTTATTTTGTCTAACCACTTCACTACCATGATTTGAGCCAATTCTGGTAATTGATTTTGCAGTAATTTTCTCAGTTATATAAGTCATCAAAATTATACAGCATTGTGTATAGTATTTGTTAATTAAAAAAAATCTGTTATTTATGCCTTTTCTGTGCTTTCTTGTTCAGATCTGATGAAGATTGTTACAGTTCTTAGTTTATTAAAGTGTTGATTTTATTCAATTTTTTATATTTCCAATTTTATTTCTTTCTAAAATTTTGTATCTTAATCATTTCTCTTTTAAATTCTTGATTTGAAATCTTAGTTTCATTTGATTAAAAATAGAAACATTTAAGACTGCATTTTCCTCTGAGAACCGTTTTTGCTGTATACTGTAGCCTTTTGCATTTTGTTTTTCTAATATTCATTATTTCTAAATAGTGTAAGAGGTTTTTTTTTTTTTTCTTCTTTGACCTAAGTTATTTGGAAATGAGGTATATCATTTAAAGGTATTCAGATTTTGTTGGGGGTAGGTTGAGGACTTTATCTTAGAAGAGTTTTAGATTTATAGAAAAGTAGCAAAGGTAGTCAAGAGGATTCATTCCTATATACCCCCATCCAGTTTCCCCTATTACTAACATCTTTCATTGGTGGGATACATTGTCACAACTGAAGAAAAAACAATGATACGGAAGTATAAACTAGGGTCTGTACTGCATTGGAATTTCTTTAGCCAGGGGGCACTGCCAAGCTTCTCCAAATCAAGTTTCTACCCTCAGATTCAGATGCACCTGCCTGGAGGCATTTCCTGGTGGCAGTTGAGCTGACCAATGTGGGAAATGACAGTGAGGGGTTGAGCACCTGGCTACTCCTGCTGAGATACCCAAATTAATCCCTCCCATTTGCTTCTGGGCCACCTTGGGGCCTGAAACCATCTGGATGCTGCATTCATCTTTTATAGCATTCATTTTCTGAACGGTACTTTCCTCTAAGAGGATTTTTTTTTTTTTTTTGGTCTTTCAGAGCTCTTGCTCTCTAGCTTACTATGGACTCTCCTCATTTTTCAGTGCAGATATAGGTGTAAATATTAAATATTTTCTGCCATTTCTGAACATTTGAATTGGGAGTGGAGCAACTGAAGTATATTATAATTCTCTCTTCAGCCTACCAAAATATTTTAAATATTTTAATGTGTGTTTGTTTAATGTGTGTTTGCCCATTATTTAGAGATTTATTTTTAAGAGGTTTCTACCTCTTAGGAAACCCACAATATCGCTAAACATAAGCTATAAGTACATTTTATGTAAACCATTATTAAGTCTGTTTTTAGTAGAAAAATATATTGGATAGCATATGATTAAACGATTTTTACTTCATTTTCTTCACTTCTGTTATTTTTCCAAATGGCTGTATATTACAGTTTGCCTCATTTTCCAAAAGTGAAACTTTTAAAAGGATTAAATCTCCAAGATTTTTTTAAGTCCTAAACCAGTAAAATTTCCAAAACAAATCTAAGGAATCATGAGCAATTATAAGAAATTGACCGGCATCAGAGTTATTTTATCATGTAAGGCAATTAAACACCAAATACGCAAAGGATACGGTATTGGCATATAGGACATTGTCCCAGGGTCCCTGATAGCTTCATCACAGGCTGGTACTCATTCGGGGCAGTTGGGAACTCTTGGGTTAGTACACAGGGCAGAGACCCTTTTCAGAGGTAAATTGCAGCTGTATGTGGTTCTCATTTGGAAATCTCCCACTCCCTTTCCCATTCTCTTTCCTACTGGCCCTATCCTGGCTTTCCTGGGAGGCAAAAATTCTGCCCTGTTCCATCTGCGCACCCCCCCGCCCAGAAATTAGCCTTTGCTCATAGTGTGACTAGATATCATTCAGATTTGCGCTTGGAAGGAAGGTGTCTTTGAACTTCAGCTTAGGCAAGAGTTCAGGTATCTCGGGCATCTATTCTCATTGGGGACAAGATGGTCATTTTGGTTCTTTTTTTTTTTTTTTTAAGATTTTATTTATTTGACAGAGAACGACACAACGAGAGAGGGAATACAAGCAGAGGGAGTGGGAGAGGGAGAAGCAGGCATCCTGCCGAGCTGGGAGCCCGATGTGGGGCTGGATCCCAGGACCCTGGGACCATGACTGAAGGTGAAGGCAGGTGCTTACCGACTGAGCAGCCAGGTGCCCATCACTGCGGTTCTTGAAGGAGGATTTTCAGGTCCTCCATGTCTTCCCTTTTCCTGTCTCATCTAAAGGAGGAAAGAAATTAGTTTTCTGCCTGTAGAATAACCAGCTGTCCTTCTATGCCTGGGACTGTGGTTTCCGGGGCCCGCTGGTCACCCTACCCGGGTGTCCCACTGGAACCGAACTAATGTGCGTTGGCGCCTTGCTGAGTTAGACTGAGATTCTGTCAGGTGGAGTTGTCACACAAAAGAAACTTTATTTGTGGCAAATAAGGAAACCACTGGGAATAATTTCCAGAATTGTAAGTTGCCAAATAGAGGCGAGTGGGTTTCTTTTATTTAGGGGTAGGATGCCTAGTCAGGAGGATGAGCTTTGTCATCACCGGGAAAGGTGGGCAAAGCTTGTGCAGGAGCACTTAGGAAACCTGACTATACCTGCATCTTATCCTATGTTAATGAAGCTTGTTCTCCTGCTAGGGTGGAGACTCTAACATTATAACGAGGCAGAGGTGACTGTCAGGGAAGGGGAAGGGACTAGGGGCAAGCTCTGAGAGGGGGTGTAAACTGGATGGGGTCTGGGGCTCTTTATCTTGGGGCAGGAATCCAGGGCCTTGCTTACCTTTGAAATAGCACTGGGAGTTTTACCATAGATTTATTGTCTCCAATAATGGATAATGGTTAGGCTCTTTCCAGGCCTGGTGGAGATAGTTGTTTTTACATTCTCTTTTTTCCTTTAAAATCCTTAACTACTGAGACTTTTGCATTTCTTTAATCCTGACACCTCCTAAGAAGCTCAGCAAAAAGTGTGCCGGGGCAACTAGGGCAAAGATCACAGAAAATAGCTGGGGACCTAACATGACTTCTCTTGGGTCATGAAAGCTGTCTCCTCTTTCTTCTTTGGGGGACCCCTGCCTCTTTCGGTTTACACACCACGTTCTGTGGAAAGGACATGGCCTGCTTAATCACCTCCTCCCCCCCATTCACTGATCTGCGCCTTCATTATTGTACCATCTCCGTATCAATCCCTATGCATAGGGTGGGGAAAGGCAAATAGAAATAGTGGCAAAAGTATATATGCACTAAATGTTACTTTCATAACTTTTATTAGCTTTTCATTTTTGGAATGCTTAGGAACCTGTAAAAATCTAAGGTGCGGGGCGCCTGGGTGGCTCAGTGGGTTAAAGCCTCTGCCTTCGGCTCAGGACATGATCCCAGGGTCCTGGGATCGAGCCCCACATTGGGCTCTCTGCCCGGCAGGGAGCCTGCTTCCTCCCTACTTGTGATCTCTGTCTGTCAAATAAATAAAATCTTAAAAAAAATAAATAAAAATCTAAGGTGCTTCTCAAACAGCTACATTGGTTGAAGACATGAGTTATGTGTCCTGAGCTGAATACAGGCAGCTATGCAGTGAAATCTGGGAGGTCATGTTTGCTGTATTTCTTGAGGATGATTATACACTGACAAACCTCTCTCCCCTTTTGCCTCTCTCTTTCTCCCCTTTCCTTCTGGAACTCCTTTCCTTCATGTCTCTCCCTGTCCTTTCTTCTTTTCTGTTTTCTTCCATGTCTTCCCTTCCTCTTGGCTTCTCTGACTCTGTTTCTTTTTCTCATTCTAAGGGTCCACAGAGAAGAGAAATTCCCTGAGAAGCTGTCATTCTTGTGAACTTACTCACATCCTTGAAGAATACTGGAGGATCTCTTTTGTGGAAAGAGTCCCCAGAAATGGTATCTTTGGAGCTAAGGAAATAAAAAAGCACTTAGTGCTGTTGTCTGTACAATTCTGATTCTGTGGAGGAAGGCTTTGCAGATTCTTTCCTCAAGGCCCTCTCCAGAACTGAGCGCCAGCTTAGCTCACCACAGATGCAGGATTTGCGTGGCCTGCTACCATATTATTAACTCCCCCACACCCCTTATTCCAAGTTTTCAATGTAGCTGGCTCATTTCTTTTCAGATCAGTTTGGGGGTGTGGGTATAAAAGGTGCAACTATTTTCAGAATTTCCTGAATATTGTATTTTACAAGAAATCACTGAGAATTCAATAGAATTCCCAAAATCTGCTCTGAGGAGTAGGCTTCTGAGCCTTTGATCATTGCTTAAAACAAAACTGTAAAGTAGAACTAAAAGATTGTTATCAAAAGCAAAAAAAAAAGGTCATCTTGGAAGAAGGCAAAGAAGCTAGATCAGGTTTGTCATCAGGGTTTTTTGTTTTTTTTTTTTTCCATCAGGTTTTTTTTTTAGTTTAGATGTGAGCTAGAATCCTAAATCAGTGAGAAGCGTTTCTTGGACTGTCTGTCCTCCCATTCTGGGCTATGTGATTTTGAGGATGCTTTATTATCTGAGTTTGATCTCTGTAAGCATGCTGCTTTTGTCTTCATCCCTTTTGGCATTTCAGATTTTCTTCATGATTTTTTAATTATTGACACTCTTAGAGGGAATAAAAAGATGCTGTACACCTGTGTGCC